>MU224277.1:27735-39252 GCA_018584345.1 Thuja plicata
TTGATTTATGTTTAAGTTGTTGAAAAGTAATTAATAAGACAAACACTAATTCACCCCCCCCCCTTATCAGTGTTTCTAACAATTGGTATCAGAGCTCTGGTCCTCAGCAAATAAGTTTAACCACTTGAGGAGATCATGGACTCAGCAGAAGCAAAAAATTTGAAAAAGAATCTTGAAGCAGCTCTTGAAGATCTTGATAGATCTAAAAAATAAAATGAAGAACTTAGACTGAAAGTTGATGGCTCACAAATGCTTATCAAGAAATTAAGGAAAGATTTGAATGATTGCTCTATAAGTGATTTAGGGAAAATGATCAAAAAGCTCAATGAAGAAAATATGTCTCTGAAAGATAAAATTGAAAATCTAGATGAACAACTCACAGACAACCAAATTGCTATTAAAGAAAAGATCAAAGAAAGAAAAAAACTAGATGATGAACTCTTGAAAGCAAACATGAAAGTCCTGGAATTGGAAAACATAAAGAAGAAGTTGGAATCTGAATTAGTAGAAGAAAAAGATAAGATTGATAAACTCCACACAAGTTCTGATTCACTTCAATCTCAGCTCCATGCACAAAAGCAAAAAGGAGACACTACTGGTCTTGGATACAGTGTAGCACAAATTGAAATCAATTCATTGCAAGAAAGAAAAAAAGATCGTGAAGCACCTTCAGAAGCAAAGAAAGTTGAAAATGTTGAAGAGATTAAAATAGATCTACCTAAAGGGGAAATCAAGCAAGTTAACAGGTTTTGTTATGCATGTAACAAACATGGTCATTTGGAAAGAGATTGCAAAGAAGTAAGACCTTTCAATGGTTATTATTTCTCCTGTAATAAGTTTGGTCACAAGGCTATACATTGCAGAACAAATCAAAGAAGAATGAATCAAAATAATCAGAGAAATCAACCTCAAAGAAATTTGCAGAACACTAAATGTCAGATATGTAACTACAATGGTCACAAAGCAAAGCAGTGCAGCATGATGAACAAGAGCATCAGACCTCCTATCATTTGTCACACATGTGGAAAGGCTGGACACATCTCAAGGTTTTGCAGATCCAAAACTCAAAAGCAAGATGAACCTAAGAAATCACTATTTGAAGAAAAGGAGAAGTCAAGTTTGTTCAAGCAAATGAAGATTCAAGCAAAATTTGGGTTGAAGTAAAGAAGGACAATGATGTTGCAAAGTAGTTGATGCATCCCCAGTGGACGCACCCTCTACTTCTGCTTGAATAGACCTTCTTGGTCTTAGGGGGAGCTATTCTAGCTCAGGACCCCTGCGCGGTTGGTATACTCACCTCTGAGTATGCGCCTATAAATTCATGGTTATAAGCACATAATATTGCTATATGCATTCACACATTATCTAAAATGCATCGAGATCAAAGTTTCAAAATCTCTGAGTAATTTGTCTATGGTTGCTAACATTAAATGCGGTAGATTTTATAAAAGAAAGTAAGTGTTCGATCTTCTTCACACTTGCATTCAAGATCACAGAATTTGGAGAGCACTGAAGCACTAAGCAGCAAGCACGGAAGCATAACAGATTTGGTAGTTAAGAAAATGGATAAGAAGTTGAAACGGAACCCTAACAGTCACGTCGTTTCAGAATTTTGTGAAACCCTACTTAATCAAATTCCAAGTAAGTATGGCAACTCCAGTTGTGTTTGATATAGCAGAGAGGAAGAGATTTGTATTCAAGAAGCATCCATTCAAATCCATACTGGATGATGTGGAAGGGGCTTTCTCCAAAACCTCGCTAGGTGTTGTTCACGTGGAAGATATCTGCGCGTACATTTACTGTAAGAAGGAAACAGTAGGAGATGTCAGCATAGCCACTCATATGGGATCTATGATGAAATTTGACTACACATTCAAGGATGAGTTCGCACACTTGATTGATAACCCTATTTTTGAATACTCTAATGTGCATGAGTTTGATGAGCAAGAATGGGTGAAGATTTTGCTAAGCAGAATACATGATGATCTTTACTGGATTGGTGAGGTTCCTGTGCACATCACTACTGACCTAGTCCATGAATTAACTAGACTCCCTAAAACTGGAGCAGTTCTTCCTACTGGTAAGGATGTCAAGAAGCAAGTGGAACAAGTTTGCCTATCTAGAAGTGACAAGTGTGGAATGACAGTTGACCCTATCAAAGAAGATGACATAAAACTTTTAACAATGATACTTGGGTATAAGTTTCAGCAAGCAAGCAGGTTGAACAATGTCTCTGCAGAAACAGTCCTAACAGTTATCAGAATGGTGAAGGATAACACTCAATACAACCTATGTGAGATCTTGTGCGCTCAACTAATTGACAAAATTCGAATCATCAAGCATGATAGGAGCAAGACATTCAGGTTTGGATCTTTGATCATCTACTTATATTTCCATATAGTTGGAAAGGTTGCAAACCTTTATCTAGACAGGAGCAAACTCACAATGTCTCAGATTTCACTTAAGGCCACTTTAGAGAGCAGTGCAAGGGATGCCATGGATATGGATATCAAGACATTTAGGATCAAGATGCAGAAGAGGTTCAGACTATCTGAAAAGATAGCTGACAAATATAAGGATACTATATGTTTCATGGTGGAAACAAATTGCACTTGCATGGAGGCAGTTGAACCTAGAACCAAATGGATTCATGCTCTTAGTTATGAAGTGGAAGAACATGTGTTAGAAGGATATGTGCAAGTTCTATTGTCCGCACCCAAAGATCCTAATGAGCCAAGGTGGGGCACTTACAGAGAGAAGACTAATGAAGTGGATACTATCTTACACAGTGTTGATAACAAGAGGAAGGCATCCAGAATTACATCCAACATTCTAAGAGTACATGGAGTCACTCAAGAAGATCTTGACAAAGCTAGAGAAGCTAAAATAGCTAAAGAACTTGAGAAGACTGAAGAAATTCAGAAGAAGAAGAAAGTAGAGAGCACCCCTGCACCCTCTACCACTGTTGACTTAGACTCCTCTCCACCTTTTGTACTAAGTAAGAAGTCTAGAGGAAGAAAAAAAGTGCCCA
Organism: Thuja plicata; assembly: GCA_018584345.1. Lineage (NCBI taxonomy): Eukaryota > Viridiplantae > Streptophyta > Pinopsida > Cupressales > Cupressaceae > Thuja > Thuja plicata. Next base: position 30,767 of record MU224277.1, read on the forward strand.
CAAATCATCCATCATCAAGGAACACTCAGAGAAAAGCAAATAATACTCAAGCTCCTCCTGACGTAGGATTTAGACCTAGTCTAAATGTTTTGAAAAATAGGATTGTAAATGAAGGGAGATTAGATACACTTTCTAAAGTCTATGACAAGTACCAAGAAATTGATAAGACTGAGATACACTCTATGATCATATCTCATACATGATCAAGTTAAAAAAGTCAGTTCTTGAACTCAAAGCAGTGATACCAGATCAGTTATGGAACATATTGGAGATTATGAAAAGACATGCAATTGAGGAAGACATGAGGATAAGAGAAGATACATTGGATAATCTTCTCCCTATATGCTCGCATGATGAGAAGGCTATTCTATTAGATCTGGTGAAGCCTCATCTTCGAACTAAGACAAGGACCCTACAGATTATGAACAAAGAGTATGAGCAGATAGGTAAGGAGACTGAAAAGGCATTTTCACAAGTGTTTATGGATAGACACATGTATCCATCAACGACACCTACAGCAAAGGTAACTCTAGCTCCTCCCAAATAGGTTACAGAACCAGTGATTCAGATAGCACCTATGACAGGTCCACAGGTTTCAGTGCCCACAGTGACAATAACCTCTGATACAGAAAAAGACTCAAAAGATACCATAGTGGTTGATAAAAATCAAAATATCCATGAAAACATCTCACAAAGACATGGACACAGTTGATAAAGAATTTGTAAGCACTAAAGAAATGTGCACTGATGATACATCTGCACAACAAGATGAAGTTCCCATCAATGATCCAATTGACTTAAATGAAGAAAAAGATACTCAAGGTGATAAGACACCAATAAAAGAGATACCAGTAAAATTTGAATGCATGGATACCAGTTAGAACACTATATTCTCACCATCCACTCAATCATCCACCTCATTGTTGTCAAGGTTAACTCCTGATTCAGCAAGTCTGGATGCATGGGGAGAAGAAGACCTAATTAAGATCAGTGTTCTTGCTATGGAAAAAGAAAAGGAGAAACAAGTGATGAGTAACCCTCGCTTTTTGGAAATAGTAAACATATTGAATGACTTAGTGCCTGCTGATCAGAAAGTAGCCAAAGTCCAATCAGTTGAAGATGTGGACAACATTTTGACAAACTTCAAATCACACTTTACAAGTTTAGTAGACTCTGCTACTAAAATTGCTAAAGATGAATACAAGAAGGAGAGACTGAATGAATTGGTAAAGAATTTTACCTTAGACCTAAAATCCTTAAAGATTGGGCAATCCATACTAAAATATTTAGTAGCGAAAGGCAAGAAAGTTATAGCTAACTGAATGGATAGAATGAAGTTCACCTCTAAGCATGTTAAAAAGGTAGAAGAGGCATAAATCATGGTGGACAAAATAAGAAAATTAATCGAGACTTCCATGCAAGACATGAACATATGCAATAATGTCTACCAAGGGCAGTTAGACAAGATTGAGAAAGCTAAGTTGGAAATCAGCAAGATAAGAGTAAGGCAAACCCAGTTGAGAAATACACTTGTGCCATCTTTAGCAGTTCTTAATGAGAACATCAAACAAATTGATGACACCATGGTGACATATGATCAAGGTCCTTGCATGGATCTAATGAAAATGGAGAAACTGACATATGCCCTATGAGCGCATCTATAGACTGTTGATGCAATGAAAGTATTTTGGCAGAAAGAGATCCAATCTCTTCAGATTGTATACCTTGAAGTTTACATGGAGTAAGTATGCAGAAGACCTACAAATTTTTTGTACACCTTTGTCATTAATGTCAAAGGGGGAGTAATATAGAATGTGTATATGTGAAGAGGTATATGTATATATATATCAATAAGATGTTATGATATACAGTCATTTTTTGTGTTAAGTCATTTTGAGTAACTTGGCCACATTCCTTTGTTTCCATAAATGACAAAGGGGGAGATTGTTGACAAGTTGACTTCCTAAGGATGCATGACTCATTTTGTGTTTTCATCATGGCAAAAAAGTCATGTTTAGTTTCTGTCTTGAAAGACAAAATGACTAAGTATGGAAAACATGGCAGACAGAGATATTCAACGATCAGCACATCAGTGCACGTGTGAGAGATCGAGTCAGCTTATGTGCGTTCGGATATATCTTGTATGACACATGTACATGCTACATCTAGACATGCATTGTACGGAACAATAGTACAGATAAGTTACAGGCAGATCAGTAGTCCAGTAGTCCAAAAGATAGAGCAGGGAAGTCGACTAGTGTTTTGATTAGCGTGAATTATTTTGTAATGTAATGGCTAAGCGCCTTTGGTTATATGTTTGTAATAATGTAATTAGCATTGTAGTAAACATGCTTGAGACAACTTGTTTGGAAGCATTGTATATTTTGTTTTGGGGCCGACTAGTGTCTTGTATTGGGTCGCGCCTATTCGGATATGAACATATAAGTATGTAATGTAAAGTTATGTTACAAGTGTTGATTATTATGTAAGAGGAAGATATAGAAGAGCAGTATAATGAAGTCAGTACATGATATAGCTCTTTAAGAGAGTAAGAGAATTCAGGCATACACAGAATTGATTGGACAAGCAGTGTCATCACAGCAGTTCATTTTGATATAGTGTATATCATCTTTCAGAAGGTTGTAGCCTTCAGCCTATTGGGCAGTGAGCCTAGGCAATGAGCCATATACCTTTAACATGGTTTTGTAAAAGACTCCTAACAGGGTCAGACCTTTAACCAGGTCATTGTACTCATATTGTAAAGACTGCTTCTAACAGGGCAAAGGAACTTTAACAGGTTCATTATACCTAGTACAATATTTGTGGGTACTAATTCCCACCAGGGTTTTCCTCTGATCAAGGTTTCCCTGTAATCATATCTTGTGTTATGAGTTCTTATGTTAAGCTTCATTCAATGTATGTTTGATTTATGTTTAAGTTGCTGAAAAGTAATTAATAAGACAAACACTGATTCACCCCCCCCTCTCAGTGTTTCTAACAAAATATTGAAAGAAGAATTCCTTCTAGGATGATTCATTCAACATTCTACACATAAAATCCTAACTGGAAACCTATTATGAACATTTGTGGTTGAATGCACAGATACAACATAATCTGGAACCTTAAGGCATAACAGTTGTTGTTCTATAGTTATGAATGATTTCTTTAGTCAAGCCAAATTATATTTAATATGTTCTTGTAGCTACAGACATGGTAAGGTTGGTGTTATGCACTATTTACCTACCTAGAATAATAAACATGGGTATCATGTGTTGTTTATAGTATAATTCTAATATAACTTGTTTTAATTTTTAGATATACACAATGTAGACCAAACAAAATAGCTAATTGACCATTTGAATCATTATGGGTTTTAGCATATAAATCCCCACGAGAAAGCAAAGAGAGTCATATTTTTACTTCTGCAAATCTAGTTTATGTGGACTCTTAATGTTTTTTATTAAGGAAAACAGGTTTTGATGGGTTCCTGAAACCCTACAGAAGTAAGTAAAGTAATCAAGAGCATATAATCGTTAAGTAACAACCAACAAAAAATAGGCAGACCTAAAAAAATAGTCCCATAAAATCAAAAATCCAGGGACAAACACCCAAAAACACTAGGAACTAAGAACCAGGGGAGCGAATCAGGCAATATCTCTGAGAATCTCAGTAGCCCGTATTTCCAGCTCGGTCATTCTCCCCGTAGCTTCTTTAAGGTCAGCCAACTCTTTGTCAGCTTCCTGGTTTTCCATCTGCTTGGCGTCCTCTCTTGTCCTCTTCTTATTTCCTTCTTCTGGAAGCTTCTCCCTCTCACTATTCAGTGGCCAATCCTCCTTATTTCCTCTTTGTTCTTCAAACTTGTCAATGATCACCTTAATATTATCATTTGAAGCCTTAAGTATATTGTAGCTTTGCTCAACAATTTTAACCATTGAGGCTTCAATGCCTTCGACCCTATGCTTCAGTTTGGTCACTCTGCTATCCAGCTCCCTGTCCTCCACAATATTCTTGTTATTGTTAATTATGTTTTCTTTCTCCATCATGTCCATTATTTTTTTTAGCTCATAGATTTCATAATAGGTCCATTTCATTGATCTGTAGCTGTCAACAACACAATTTTTTGCATTGTTCAGCACATCCATTTGGGGATCCTCCCTCACATTATCGCTAAAAATCACCAGAGCAGGATCAATAAGCTCTTCCATCTAAATTCTACCCTCCTTGTTTTCCTTAACCAAAGTCCTAACCATTTCTCTCATTATGCCCATTTTAGTTGAGATCGTGTCAAAATTCCTCCAGACGACCTTCTTGTTTTTGCCTATAATGCTGCAGGTGTAATGGTCTTCTCCACGCTCTGCAAAACCTTGGCTCTGAATATCCTCCTCATTGCCCTTCCCCTGACTCTCCTCTTCCTTGTCTCTCTCCTATTGTGTTTTTTCCTGGTTGGCCTGCCTCTCCTCCTGGGTTTCCACCTTTATCTGATTCCCTCTTTTGAATCTCGTAACCCTCTTCCTCGAGCTTGCCTCCTCATTCTGAGTCAGAATTTTGATTGTGATCTTCCTCTTTATATCCATCTTCCTCTTCTTCCCACCTTGTTTCATTTTTCTCTCTTCTCCCGAACTCTCATTCCCCGTTTCCATTCCTTCCTCATTTTCATTGTACTCCCTATCTGGGGAGATCTTAATGTGTTGTTTTATTGCCTCCAATTTGACTCTTTTCTTCCCTTTCTTCGTCTGAAGAGGTTCTTCCTCCTCAATCTCCGAGTGCATATCTCTGTTGTCCTTGGTATCAGAGGGGATGTAATCCTCCCCAAGCCCTCCTCAGAATTTCCTTCCCCAAAGTGCGAGCTTTAAAGTACTCGTAAATTAATACTAATAAACCATCATGGAAAGGCGGGTTGCTAATATGTTTCTCCTTATAGTCATTAATGTTTTCATTAATGGACAAATAAAGGAAGAAAGGGATGGATATCTTTGCCCCATACCTGAAGTGGTTGAGAAGCACAAAATGGTGAGTGCTAATGCGGTGGAATCTCATATCCAGAGAGATGAATTTGATAATTGCCCTCAACACAAATCTCCATAGAGGCTTGATAGAGCTCAGGTGGTAAAAGGTACCCTTGTTTACCAAAGCACGCTTTTCCACCTCATTTTTAAAGAAATCCATCAAAGCTTGGCTGGAAATCTTCCTATCCCTATAAAATTTCTTCCCAATAATGGGAATGCCAGTCACCACCGACATGATTTCCTCCGTCACCATAAAAGTTGCCCCATCAATTTTCACCTTCCCTTCATTCTAGCTATTGACCATCATCTTCGTAACAAAGGGCTTCCACCCATGAAGGCGTTCAATGTAGGTGGTCACTTCACCCTTATTCAAAATCTCCCAGACCTTGGATCTCTGGCACCATTTTTCTGTTTCCTTCTCCGGCTCTCTCCTGTGCCTTTCTCCCACCATTTCTACAATTTCCCTATTTCCTCTGTTTCCGGTGTGCTTCTCACTAAGAGCCCTTTGTTTCGTACTGAAATTGAGTTGATGTTTCGAGAGACTTCTTTTTGCCTCGTGAATGCTATAATTAATTTTATGCCTCCAAGTGTGTCGACGGGGCCTAAAAATGATAATCCCATCGTGTCTCATGTACTTGCACATCATACGGGGATTCTTCCTCCATCTGTCATAACTCTTCATAATTAACCTTCAATAACTCTGAGTCTGCCCAGAACCCGATCACTTTCAATGATGTTTACAATTTCGGGCAGTAAATTATTCCCATCATACCATTTCTTCACTCCCTCATTCTTGACTCCCATATTTGCCAGCCTATCTGCCACTTGGTTGGCTTCCCGATAATCATGTGCCACATGGACCTAATCAAAAGTTTTGATGATTTGTCTGCACTCCCCTATTATGTTCTCAATGGTCCATGAAGGCCCAATCTTTTCATTTAGGCAATCTATGTTGTTCTTTGAATCCCCTTCTAACCATAAATTATTGATACCCATTTCCTTGGTAAGCCTTAGGGTGTGATGTGTCATACTTTCCTCAGCATAATCGTTGGTTTGTGATCCCAGGGGGGCTAAAATAGCAGCAATACCTTTACCATGTGAGTTCCTTATTATTCCTCCCACACTAGCCATCCTAGGGTTGCCCTTAGCTACCCCGTCGAAATTAGCTTTGAAACACCCTTCCGGCGGTAATGTCCATCTCTAACCCAACCTTTTATTGGTGTTATTGGGCCCATTTTTGTGAAATGGGGTGATACCTTTGCAATTAGTATAGTTTTCCATAAGGGCATTTGAAATTTTTTGGGCAACATACTTAGCCGGGGTAGCCTTTTCCATAAAGATCCTGTTATTTCGCTCCTTCCACAGCCCCCAGAAAATATGTGGCATTTCCCAAGACCAAAGATGATGACCACTCCCCCTTGATTCCATTGGTCAAAGAGCTCAAGAGCAGTATTGGGGAAACACCAGGATGTCTCAAAAAAAGACAAGAAATGATGCCATATTTTCCTGGTGAAATCACAGTGGATAAATAAGTGGTCCACATTATCACTTTGATTCTTATAGAGGATGCATCTATTAGGAATAAATTTCCCCCTCTTTATTAGGTTATCCATAGTCAAAATGCGATTTTGGAGCAAAGTCCAGAAAAAGATGTTAATCTTAGGGATAATACCAGGAAACTAGGCTTTGGCCCATATGGGGATAGTACCAACATGTTGCATGGTTTCATATCTCAAAGCCACCGTATAGTTACCATCAGTTGTTTACCCCCAAACTATAACATCTTCATTGAGAGAGAGGGGAGTGTGACCCATATTGACCATAAGAGGTTTTAGGTCTTGGGACACCTCAGTAAGATTCACCCATCCATTGTTGGTTCTGTAGTCACTGACTCTACTACCATATCTTTCAATGCAATGTTCAGCCCATCTATTATATGGCTCCAAGTTCCATAAAGGACCCTGTCTGAGCCAATCATCATGCCAAAAGTTGACATCCTTACCATTACCAAGTTTCCATCTTACTTTTGCAGTCACTATACCTTTAGTCCTCAGAATGCCATTCCATATGTGGGATCCCTTCGGGTCCAAATCTCTGCTAATGAATTGTTTGAAGGTTAAGTTAGCTGCATATTTATCCTTCATAATGTCCCTCCATTCCCCTGTTGAGTTGAAAATTCTCCAAATATTCTTAGCTTGTAGAGCTTTGTTGAATTGCTTCAACTTCTTGATGCCCAACCCTCCATGTTTTTTTGGCTTGCATATAGTATCCCAAGCCACAAGTGGGTATTTTTTCTTTCCATCTTTGTCAGCCCATAAGAACTTTCTCTGAATAGCTTTGAGAGAGTCCGCCACCTTAGCAGGGATTGAGAAGAGGCTTAGAGCATAAGTAGGAAGGTTCTGAAGAGTAGATTGACTTAGATTCACTTTTCCAGCTTGACTCGGGGTGATGCCCTTCCAACCCGCCAATTTCCTGTTGAATCTATCAATAAGGCCTCCCTAGAAGGCCTCAGGGGGTTTGGTTCTGAGCGGAAGACCTAAATAGGAAGCTGGCACTAGTACATTTGACCCTAAATTTTGACCTAAATTTCCCACCATGCATTACATTTGTTTTGCTTGGTTAGAAAATGGAAGGAAAACTTCTATTTTTTTTTAATCCATTCCCGTGTTTCATTTCAATTCATTGTGATTATGCAGCAAAGAAGAGTTGAAGGAGGGCACGAATAGAAGGCACAGAGTACATATGCATTGAAGTGATTAAACCAACACCATCTGTGCGTGATCAAATAGAAGGCAGATTTGTTTCAGACTTACAAGGCATTAGGTTGGTATCGATGAACAGTTTATAGACTTACATGTGTTCTCATTCTATTTGTATTGTGTTTATTCGGCATTAAACTATTTGTCAATTTGCAACAATATGGGTTACGAAGTGCTGTTAGTTTTCAATTCGATTAACCCAATTAGGGTTTCTTTGTTTCGGATGAGATGAATAAATTGCATATGGATTTTGCATGACAAACCTAGTAAATGAATCATGACAAACCTAGCATCTGCAGAGACGTTGATTTGGATTTTGACCCAAACATTTCACTGCATTACCCATTGACCATTTGAACATTTGTTAGTAGGGAGGGAGAATAGCAAATAAATTAACCATTGGAACTTCAAACCAACTTGTTGTTTGTACACATAACTACCAGGAACAGTCAAAAAAAGGACTAAGAAACTGCACAGATAATATAATCTTTGCATAGAATGAGCAACAACTTAGAACACCATCAAATGACTAAATTTCCTATCAATATTGCACTTTGCATTTTTTACCAGCAGCCTCTTTCCCTGTTGACACAGCTTTTGGATCATTAAATGCCTTATGATTCACCCTTGCCTCACACACCAATGTGGTATTAACCAATAATAGCTCATTCATGTATTTATGTTAAGTAGGTAGAGGATTTCACAAGCAGTTTTTAATTAG
>MU224277.1:47452-70180 GCA_018584345.1 Thuja plicata
AGGAGCTTTCATATTTGGGGATTTTATCATTCTACCTTTATGAGATCAAAACATTGAGCTTGTGTGTACCATTTTTATATTTACACTGTGTATTTTTTTTATTTGGATCATTCTATAATATATATATTTTTTAACCAAAAATTAGTATTGGTCGCTTTTTTGATGTTGTAATATCAGTAGGGTTGACGAGAATGCTATGTGTTCGACATCAATTTCAATGAACTTTGGTCGCAAAAGAGAAACATTGTGTTTGATGTTTTGATGAGACTACTATGTGTTCGACGTCTATTGTGACCAGATGTGGTCGCAATTTTGGCGAATGTTGGTCGCTTAGATAAAAGGTTTGATATGCAATTCTTCCAGCTTCAAGCAATTTTTTAGATAAATATTCGGTTGATAATTCAACCACTAAGCAGGTCGATATGTCGAGGAGTTCTTTTCTTGTCAAATAAGTGACACAAAAATTTTGACGATAGTTTTTGTCATCGGTTCGACCAATGGGTCTCAAAAATTTGACTAATTCTCATCGAAAAATAGGGTAAAATTTACTAGTGTGGAAAGGAGCCAATACCACAGCCCAGAATGCCAGCCATTTTCCTCTGTCTATCTATGGGAGTGTTAATGAAGAACACTGAGCTCTTGTTCTAGTTAATAAGCTGACCCATAGCATTGGAATAAGAATTAAGAATTTTCTTTACATTTCTAGCTTCCTTAACCGAAGACTCACCACCCAGAATGGTATCATCCACAAATTGCTGGTGAGTAAAAGTGAAAGGGCTTGAAGAAGGTTGTAGCCCACTGATTAGCCCCCTTCCCCTATAATCATGGATAAGACTTCTCAAGCACTCCACCAAAATGATGAAGAGGATCGGGGAGAGGGGGTCCCCTTACCTGAGACCCCTAGAGGATTTGAAGAAGTCTGAAGGAGAGTTGTTAACCAAAACTGCAAACCAAGGGGTGGAGACCAACTATGAATTAATCTTTAAAACCTTGTCATTGAAACCAAAATCCCCCAAAATGTTACTCAGGAAGGACCAATCAACCCTGCCATATGCCTTGGAGAGGTCCAGTTTAAGCAGAAATCCTTCCCGATTGCCCCCCTCCAAAGAATGAATCACCTCGTGCACTGCCATGATAGAGTCCAAAATTTTTCTACCAGGGACAAAGCCTGTTTGTTGGGGGGCAATTAAATCCGTGAGGATTTCAAGAAGTCTGAGAGTTAATACTTTGGAGATAATTTTGTAAAAAGAGTTACATAGACTAATGGGCCTAAAACTATCAAAAGAATCCACACCTGGGATTTTCAGGATGAGGACAAGAAAAGTGGCATTGATCTCTTTAAGAAGGCTCTTGGCACCAAAAATTCCTGGACAGCTTTAACAATGTCATCTTTTATAACCTCCCAGTACATCTGCAAAAGAAAGAAGGGAAAGCATCTGGGCCAGGGGATTTTTTCACAGGTAAGGAAAGAACAACTTTATGGATTTCAGCCTAATATGAGATTGCCAACATGTGCTTATTTTGGCTTTTCGTGATCACCTTAGGAATAGATTGAAGAATTACCTCCTGGTCATCCTCGATGAGGTTATGCTCTTTAGAAAGGATTTGTGTGAAGTATTTGATGGCCTCATTTGCAATCTCCTTGTCTTCCTCCAAAGTAAGATCCCCTTTCTTAATGGCACTAATTTTATTAGCCATCCTGTGTTTCATAGTGGATAGGTGAAAGAAGCGAGAGTTTTTGTCCCCCTCTTTCAACCACACCGATCTTGACCTTTGCCTCCAGAACATTTCCTCTTTACTTAAAATGTTGTGAAGATCAGCCAGAATGGATTTTTCAGCATTGATTCTATCAACATCATATCCATGATTTTGGATCTCTTCTTGAATCTCTGCAAGCTCTGACTTAATCATGTCTTTTGTCTGAAAAATATTTCCAAAGTCTCTTTCGTTCCATTTTCTAATCTCCATTTTAATATTCTTAAGCTTCTTAGTCACCATGTACATCACTATCCCATCCACATCTATACTCCACCACTCCTTTATCTTACTCAGGAGATTGGGGTGGGTTGTCCACATCCCCTCAAATCTGAAGGGTAAATCCTTTTTCTTATTGTGATTGGCCAGATTGAGAGATATCAGAGAGTGGTCCGAACCAAATCTCGCCAAGGAAGATAGGTGACAATGATACTGTTGCATCCAATCCAAAGAAATGAGGGCTCTGTCAAGGCAAACCTGTATGTACTCTGATCCCATTCTTCTATTTGACCAAGTGAATTTACCCCCGCCTAAATCCACATCTACGAGAGCCAGATCATTGATCAAACTGGCAAGTTGCTGCCTTCTCTCCAAGTCAGGTGGAAAATCACCAAATTTCTCAGAGTCCAAAAGAGGAGTGTTGAAATCCCCCATGTTAATGGCTTTTGGTTTTGTAACTTTGGCAAAAAGAGTTCACAGCTGGTCCTAGAAGACACGCCTACAATTCTTTGTGTTTGGAGCATAAATGTTCATTATAGCCCAGCCCTCCTATTCTATTGGGTTATTGAAATGAATAAGTAAGATGTTTCCCTCATCCCAAATGATTTGAGCATTGAGGTTATCCTTCCATAACACCAGTAGGCCTCCAAAGGCTCCATCTGAGTTGGTTGTAGCAGTCTTCAGACCTTTTCCAAAGGAAATGCCTGCAACTTTATCCTTTTTCATTTTTGTTTCTTGTATCAAAAAAATGTCTAGTCTATGGTCCCTTATCATATTCCTAATTATTTCTTGTTTGTGGACTCCATTTATCCCATGGATGTTCCATGATATGACCTTCATGATTTCTTAAGAGACTCCTGGATGGTCCGCTGGTAACTATCCGCAATATTTATTTTTTCTTCTTCTTTTCTAATTTGATTCATACTCTTCCTTCCTGGTGTGTTAGACTTGCTTCATGTATCTACTTTGGCCCTACTTCTTGTTGCTGTAGGAGAGGCTGGAGATGGGTCCTTTCTATTTTTATTTTTCACTGTTATCCATGCTCCCACATTCTCATTGCAGGCATCTTTGTAGCTATCGAAAAGGGCTTCCATTCTTGAGATTTGACTGGGCGTAGAGGATGAAACCATTTCCAAGAAATGGTTAATCTTCCCTGGAGAAATATAATCACTACTACTAACATTTGATTCTTGGGAGAGGGTTGGGTCCTATCCCCTTGTGTGCTTCCCATCTTCCTGTGAGTGTGGGATAAGAGAGAGGTCAATGTTGGCCTCACCTGTAATCTCCCCCTCTTTTGGGTTCTCCCGGCCTCCCTTGTCTCCAGTCCCATTTTAATCCTCTGGATGTGTTGGGATTACTAATAATCCTTCATGCTCCCTTCCATTACCCGGCTGAGCTTGTGGCTATCCCTTACCCTCCCCCTCCATTGGTATGGACCCTTCTGAAACCAGTTGCTCTAACTGAAGATCCAGGCTATCAGTTGTCAGCTCCCCTTGAGGGTTTTGCTTTTTTGATATCAATTCATTTGAGAGTTTCTCTTTCCAGACCCTCTTGGTGTGTATGAGGTCCTTGTTCCAAGGTTTTAATTATAGCCTTTTTCCTTGATTGATTTTCTCCTTTCAATATTTTTCCTTTGCAATGACTATTGGGCATCGATTGGCTTTGTGTCCAGCTTTCTTACAATGGAAGCAGGCAAAGGGGACACTCTCATACTCTATCTGTTGCACTCATTTTCCCAATCTGGATTGGAAAACAATACCCTCTGGCATGTCTTGGTCTGCATCAACTCCAATGCATATCCTCTCATATGTGATTCTTTTCTTCGCTGTCGTTACTGGATCAATAGATAGCAGCTCCCCGAAGGATCTGGCAATGCCCTCAAACACATCCTCATGCCAATATTCCAAGGGAAATTCTGGAAGTCTCGACCAGACTGGTGCTTGGGTCATGAAATCTTTGTTGAGATCTAGGTTAGAGGTCCATTTTTGTAGAATAAGGGTGGATCTACCCACTGACCAGTTTCCTGCACAAAGTATTTTGGACAGATCTTCTTGACAGGAGAACTCAAAAGACATGAATCCTTTTGCCATTGTCAAAACCACAACCTGACCTTTGAGATCCCATTTTTTTTTAACAAAGGTTCTAACTATATCAATATTGGGTCTGGATCCTATGAACTTTCCCACCATAGTAGCGGCCATACTCAAAATATTATGATCAATAAGCTCAGAAGGTAGTTCTAAAGCATAGATCCCCATTTCTTTGTTAGAGACATTCTTAATAATTGGGAAAGGAGACTTACCAGAGGTTTTGACACCAAAAAGGTTTGTCCACCGCCCCAGTGGGGCCCTTTCAGCACTTGTATCTCTCATTTATGGGGTAGATCCTTTTGTTTCTCCTGGATCCAGCTGCAGTATCTATGGGACCCCTTCATCTATCGAATCCTCAGTTCCCTGGTCCTTACCCTGATCCTGGCATGTGCCCTAATCGCTCTGTCCCAAGCCAAAAGGTTTCCCGCCTAGTGCCAAATTCAAATTTTTGCCTGCAGACGCTGCTCCTCGGTCGCTCATTGTCCTCCGATTTGAATTTGTGGACTCTTAATGTTACTTGTGCATTTATATGTGGTTTTGCAACATTTCAAACATCTTTCTAGTTGATTTTCCTTGCACATTGCTTTAGTGATGTGGAAGGTTGTGTTTATCCAATCAGTGCATAGCTTGGTTTTGAGGATATATGAAACTCGAAGCTGATCCTTACCTTTTTCTTATTTCTCTTTCCCTAGTGTTTTGATTAAGTAAAAACAAGTTTTGAAAGGACCCGAAACCATGTACAATAAGAAACAGAGAAAGATAGAGAATTAAATGGAAAAACAAAAGTTGTGGAGCCCCACTAGACAAGACAAAGGGAACAAACAAAAAGTCCCCACAAAGAGGATCAGAGACCATACTAGCAGGCCAACAAAGGGAAATCAAGATTTACATTTTTTCCCACCCTTTTGAGATCGTAAGTTCTTATCAAAAGGAGGCATAGAGGAATTAAGTTTCTTTCCTTTAACTGTTGTCCATCCCTCCTCCACCTTTAGATCATCATTCTACCTCACCAAAGCATTACCAGCAGACAACTGAGAAATAGGGCTAGCCACACCACCATCCATAGATGAGACAGGGACAACAACACCACTAGACCCCAAATCCCCCATTGGAGAAACAGGGACAGTAGAAACCACAGCACCAGCAAGAAAAATAGCAGAACCAGAGACAACATCATTTGTCCGGTCAGGAGAAGTAGCAACATCCGAAAGGACAACACCACCAGTAATACTCTTTGAAACAACATCAATAGCATCATCCTTATCAAGATCATCCTGAGAAGAACATGTAGCCAAACCGTCTTCCGAATATTTATGAACCATGTAATGGTGATCAGTAGCCCCCAACCACCAAGAAGGTGATTTCTTCAATTTGACCTTATCGGATAAACACTGAGCAGAAAGATGACCAGTCATGTGGCATTTCCTACATTTGAATGGGATTCCCTCATAATCTAGATTCTAAATCCAAGTGCCCGCAGTAGAAATCAGAGTAATCTTCTTAGGGAGTCCCTTAGAGATATCAACCTCCACTAAGATAAGAGCATAGGTCGGATGAAAAATGTCAGAGGTAACCAAGTCAACCATCTGGAAATCCCTAATAACCTCCCCTACCACTTCCAAGATAGAATCCATCCACAGAATTACAAAATTTTAGTTCTTTAAGTTTTGATTAAGTAAAAACAAGTTTTGAAAGGACCCAAAACCTTTTACAAAGAACCACCGAAGGATAGAACAAGAGGAGAACAAAAAAACAAATGTGAAACAACACTAAACACAACAAAGGGAACAGACAAGCTTTTCCACAAGAGAGAAACCAAGACCAAACTATCAATCTACAGAAAAAGGGCATTTAAGATAATCATTTAAGCCCACCCTTATGAGACCGTAAACTCATATCAAAAGAAGGCATAGGAGACTTAAATTTCTTTCCTTTTACTATTGTCCAACCTTCCTCCACCTTCAAATAATTAGCAAAAGATCCCATGACCTAAGAAACAGGGCTGCGCCCCCCCCCCCCCCCCCCCCCCCCCAACAACCCCAGCTGGGATAGGGACAACAACATTCCCCAAAACCCCCCTGGAGAAACCAAAGCATCAAAAATAGCACCAACAGCTCCAGGAAGGACAACTGCAACATAGACAACATCACACCAAATAGGAGAAACAACAACAGCACCTGGAAGGACAACATCAATTGTCAAATCCAAGCCATCTTTTGAGGTAGTAGCACTAGAAACTATTTCAACAGTGTACTGGTGGTTAGCAGCGCCCACCCACCAAGAAGGAGATCTCTTTGGTTTTACCCTATCTGATAAGCATCAGGCAGAAATATGTCCAGTCTTATGGCACTTTTGACATCTGAATAGAATACCCTCATAATCTAGCATCTGGATCCAAGATCCCCTAGGAGACACCAAAGTTATCTTCTTAGGAAGAACCTTAGAAACATCAACCTCCACTAGGATAAAAGCATACGTCGGGTGAAAAATGTTAGAGGAAACCGCATCAACCATGTAAAAATCTCCAATAGCCTCTCCCGCAGATTCCAAGACAGATTTCATCCAAAGATGTAGGGGAAGATTTGGAAGCCTCACCCATAAGGGCATTTTGTTAAAAGACTCGGTAAGAGGATCAAAATCTTGATGCCAAGGTTTTGCCATCAGGGGGAAACACTCCTCCCAAGTAAAGCAGTTATCACATAGAATAGTATTCCTATCTTTAGCTCTATCAAACTTCACTATATAAAAACCCCTAGCCATAGGGAATATCTCAAGAGTAGAAGATAAAATAGGCTCCCAGTGTTTGGAAATCTATGCATGCAGGTCTGCCAGAGAAGGCCAAAAACCCCTAAATCTAAAAATAGCAGCATTATTTGAAAAAGATCCAACAAGCTTAAAGATCTCATCCACAATATCATTATCCAGACTCACCACTATAGGAGCACTCACATGAACAAGAGAAATAGAACCTGAATGAAGTCCCCTTTTCCCAGAAGAAGGAAGAGCAGTAGCCATAGCTCCATTGATGTCTTCTTCCAAAGCAGCCACGTCTGCAAAAGAAGCAACACCCACAGAAGACAATAGAGACCCAGTCCCTCCCCCACCGCAGGAACCAGATCCAACCAGCTTCAACGCTCCAACAGCGGCAGCATGAGCCTTCAGTTCCGTCGAGCAGGAAACATCAGCGGAGAGCGGCATTACAAACAATAGGTTGATCAATTAAAAAAATTTAATTCTTGAAGTTGATCTTCTTATTTATAGATAATTAATAAATATGTTGGTTTATATGATTTTTTTTGTATAATTGATGTGTTAATAATTGAGGGATTAATCATTGAACAATAATCATTTGATTGTATTTTTATATAATATTGAGAATATAGAAAAGTAAATAAATGAATATGTGAACAAATCTAACAATTTATAATCTTTATCTTTGTAATATTTAATAATTAAGAACGAAGTTAATTTCTAAATTTAACCTTTTTAGTTTATGGAAAAAAAATTTAGCAAATAAATTAATATTTTTAATACTAATAATTATTTTTACAAATACTAAATTATCTTCTAAATATTATTAAATCTTGTACATACTAAAATAAAATATTAAAATAATTAAAATAACATATATTTTGCCATAGCAATCCATGAAATTAAACCCCACCATTAATTGAAGTATCACCTATTTTTTAAGTTTTTTATTAGCCATAGGTAAACCTATGCATTAAAAAAATATGTCGTCCAATGGAAGAAAATAAGAAATTGTCTGGGTTTTTCATTTGTGAAGACATATTTTTATAATCAAGCGCACTTTTGAAAAGTCTGTGTCTCAAGCTTCAACATACGCCTTACATTGTCAGTTATTCGAAACATCTTTTTCTATTTTAATATTTTCCCCTAAAAACCTTAGTTTAGATTTTAGGAGTTTTTGAAAGACTCAAATAAAAGCACATATGAGTTTTGTCACTACACAAAATGATGTGAGATGACAACTGTTTGATCACAGGGCAGACCTTTAATGCGTGGGACATGTTTGAAAGTTTTTTTGGCTGGACATTGTTCAAAACCACTCTTAAGAAAATGACGTATGTTAAATTATTTTTAGTTTATTATTCTTCTACAACAGAGTAACGAATTCTATGACATAAACTAATTTTTTGATATGTAATATGAAAATTCATAAGCATTTTTGGCTTGTTTTAGCTTCTAAGATGTAGATACCAACGATATATGGTGAAGTCGCTTGGGTGTCTAGATCATCCAAAAAGCTTTTGAATGGGATCTCCACCTACAATTACTCCTACAACCCTCTGTTATTTTTCCTTTGTATTTGTGTCTCATCTTGTGTCTAGTCCTATTAGGAAGTTTTGTTAAGAAGTGACTTAGTGTCATATCTATTATGATGCTTGATCCATTTTTCAATTTTTTGACAACTAACATTTGTAGAATATTTAGTTTAGATGTTGCAGAATGATGAACACTTCATAATTTAGTGCACTTTGTCTCCAATGCCCTTGAGTTGTGAAATAACAATATTGTTATTTTATGCTTAGTTGATGTAAACTGACGAAAATGATTGTTGTTAGGTTGAGTGGTGTTCTCAGTTTTTGTTAAATGGGTTCCTAAAGAGTCCTAGATTTTGTTTATACTTGGTTTTTCTTGAATTAATGTATAGTTGTGGAAATGCCTCTTCGGTTTGCATTGCTAAGAGGCTCGTGAGAGTATTATGTAGAAGGATTGGATATGTTGTGCAATTTGACCATATGGATTTTGAAGAGTTTTGTTGTCTTTGGAGGATGCAAATTATTGAAACGACAATTATTGAATATTTGTTTTATGTAAGTTCTTATAGTATTTCTTTAAGGATGACTAATTGTTTGATTTAATGTAAACCATTGTTGTTGGATAGTGTTTTTTGTTTCTACTATTTGGGTTCTTTTAGATTTTTTATTTTTTTTGTAGTGGTTTTTGCTTTAATTGATGTAATGTAATGAAAATGGTTGTTGTATTGTTTTTCTACATAGTTAGAGTCTTGTTTGATAAGGGATGACTATTTGATGAAATTTGAAAAAAATGATAAAAGTGGATGGTATTTGTTGTTTTCAATGTTTGGATTCCCAAAAATCATGCTTTACATGAGGGTTTATGGGAATTTAAAGGTGATGTATTCTAATTAAAATGATATTACTTGCTATTTTTAAGTTTAACATCTAAGTTAGCAAAGTCTTATTTTATTAGGAATGGATATTTTCTGAAATTGACTAAAAATAATAAAAATGTGAATATTGTAAAAGCATTTACCATATATTGTTCTTGATTGTTCGTCAATGTCACTCTGTGAAATGCCCAGTGACTTTAGTTTCAATTTGTAAGCTAATATATGAGAGAGTATGATTCAATTTGTGCATAGAAGATACAATAGTTTTATCTAGGTAATATTTAAAATACTATGAATAATTTTTTTAAATTTTATGTATAGAATATTATATTTGTAGTTTAACTTTTAAGAAAATGATGACAACATTGACATAAGTATAGTGTATAAATCAAAAGTCTCAATAATTTTTTACGTACAATAAATATCAAATTAAATTCTAGAAGATGAATAAAAGATTATCCAAATAGGATGGTTAGGTGTTTCTTTCCTTGCGAATTATAGAGTACAACCATCTAGATTTGATGGTGAGAGGTTGCATAGATGGATGTTTTTTTAATTTTTGTTAGTTAGACATTGTAATCATTTGTTATAATGATCTGTTTAAAATTATTATTTTAAATTTGTGATAAATTGGAGCTAATAAGAAAAAAAAAGTCTCACACAACTAACCATTATCAATCAATTACACATGTGCACATAAGCTAATTTATCATCTTTCATGTGTCTGATTTGAAATAAATGTGAGTATAATTTGACCAAGTGATAAATTTAAAAATCACAATTTTGTTTTTTTGGTGGGATATACTTCTTTAAATGCTTAAAACAACTAAGTAGTATTCCAAGTTATGAAATTTCCTATCACATTTTTTTTTGGCACTAAAACAAGTAACTAAGATGAACCCATTCACGTGGTGATAGATGTCACTTCCCAGTCTAGTAAATTCTGGAGACCGTTGAAACTTGGAAATCTCTTTAATATCCATGTGTCTTTAAATTAGCGTCGCACTAACTTGCTACATGTGTCTTCCATAGTGTCGTGTATTTTTTTTAAACATTAGAGAATTGATGAGATAAGTTCCAAGCGTTGACCTCATTTCTATATATGGCATGCACGCTGCCAACCTAGCTCAAACTGGCATCTACCAGTTCAGAGGAGAAATATAGCTTGCCCTCACACCTAAATGTTCAAATTTTGTTTTCTAATGCTGAATTTTTCCCAATGGCATTTTTCTTTGCAAAAGTTGCACGAGATTCTTGTTCATAATGCATGGTGAATGGAACCAATGCACCCTCTAACCTAAGATGTATTTTCCATTCCTGCTACTCAAAATTTTGCCTCATAACACTGATGTCCTACCAAATTTGTTCCAAGATTTTTTATTCATCAATATTCATGGAAACTTTTATCGTTGTCATGGTATTCCCTGCTGCTTTGTGTATCTTAGCGCCAGGTTCGTTATTCTTATCCCTTTTAACCAAATATTAAGCCTATTTCAGGTATTGCTCATGCCATCATGCCCTAGTATCGATGCAGACTTATAATCAAGCATGTGTACCATCTTTCCCAATGTTCATATCGCTACACTCTACTTTCATTTTGTGTTTTTACTCATTTTTCTTACTGTTTCATAGCATTATTGATGGCCTAAAGAAAAGCTCTTCCATTTGCATAGATTTCACATGCTCCATGGTTGAAATAATACAACACAACCCAATTTCACCAAATGGATTTGTCCCAAAATTCTTAGCTACTCAAAACTACCTTCAACATATTTTCTGACAAACCAATTCTTGAAATGACATCTCAACATTCACCTAAAATTTGCAAATTTGTAATCACCCAGACATTAATTGAATCACACCTTGGTCTTTATTTTCTATGATCGCAAATTGATGCATTGGTTGAGAGGTTGTATTCCAATGTAAAATATTTGATCTTCAACTAGTGTGTTGTCATTGTTGAAGACAATTTTTCAATTGTGTATTGTCATTGATGTTACACATGTATTTACACTTATGTAGTGATGTTACACAAATGTCTACATTTAAACTGAGCACAGTTGGTGAATAGAAAGATTTTTTCAGTGTTGACCGAGTCACTCGGGCATTTCAATCATGGTCGAGCATCAAAGAAACTTAGTGTTAACCGAGTTGATTATTCAATGTCAGCCGACTAATAATGGTTTACATTCTATAATTAATTGGTTATATGAGGCCAACTGAATTGTGATGTATTATTTATTTAGAATTATATTCAAGCTGACTTGACAGAGAAGCAAAAGTGTGGAATTTGGTGATATGAAGAGTGAAGGCGAAATCAGATGGGATTTTGATTGAGTACAAAACACTCGAAGCTGCAATAGAATATCTGATCAGCAAGGATCCAGTCATAATTAGAAAAGATATCTGAATCAACAAAGACAGTTGCTTACACATACAGGCCATTTCATTGTTACTTTCTAACAATTGTAGCAGTGATCCCAAATCTCTTAACAGAGTAGACTTAACAGTCTTTTTGTAAATCCTCTCACAAGGTAGCATTTCTATGTTGAAGTGTTGAAGACCTCTAACAAGGCCACTCCTCACAGGGTGATTTAAATCCTCTAATAGGGTCACACCTAATAGTGTGTTTTGTAACCTTTAACAGAGTTGGCTCCTAACAGGGCTCACTTTAGAAGAGTGAAAAATAGTAACTAGTTACATTGGTGGTTTTTCATATATTTGGTTTCCACGTTAAATCTTGGTGTCACCTACGTATATGTTATTTGTTTCATGCTTTATGTTTCAGCACTTAATCACTAAATTATAATTGCATTGAATATCATAAGGATTTCTTTAACACTCGTTTTACAGAAGAATGTCTTAATTAACCGAGTAACAGTGTTATATTGTTTAAGACATCTAAGGGAAAAGGGATTTGTTTTGGAGTAACTTATTCACCCCTCCCCTCTCAGTTACTTATCTCATTTCCAACAATTGGTATCAGAGCATCAAGTGATTTTAAAGAAGGTTTCAAGGCCTAAGTTAAAGATCAGAGATGTCTTACAGAAGGGAGATCCCGAAGCTAAACAAAGACAACTTCCTTGCATGGAAGGAGCTGATGAAACTACATCTATCTACTAATGGAGATGCTGGTTTACAATTTTTAGATAGAAAATATGTGGAACCAACAGGGACTATGACTATGGAACAGATGATGGAACGGAAGATTCATAGCATAATGATGATTGATATAGCTTCTTCACTCAGCTACTCAGAATTTGATGAAGTCAAGGATTTCCCTACAGCCTATGATATGTGGAGGAAATTATAGGAAATTCGTGGAGGAGATGCAAATGTAAAGAAAGCCAAAGCTGAAAGTCTCAGAGGACAATTTGACTAGATGAAAATGAAAGAAGGAGAAAACATTACAAGATACAGTGAGAGAATCAAGAAAATTGTGAGTGCCATCAGAGTTGCATGAGGAATAATTGAAGATACAATAGTGGTCAGCAAGGTATTAATAACTTTACTTCCTATCTATGCTATTATAGTTTCAGCTATTCAAGAAATGAGGTGCAATAAGGATATAACTCTGGATACATTAGTTGAAAGGCTTACAACTTTTGAGCTGGACAACTTTGACAATTATTCTCCTAGCTCCAACGATCTTGAGTCTACATTCAAAGCTAAATTAAACCTTGGTAAGAAGGATAGATACTCAAAAGGGAAGAAGATTGAAAGTGATAGTGATGAAGAATCTGATTATGAAGATCTAGACATCATTGAAGCATTACTTGCAAGGAGAGCTGCCAAAGGTAAATACAAAGGTAAAATTCCATTGATTTATTTCTCATGCAATGAGGTTGGCCACATTACTGCCAAGTGTCTGAAAAAAGAAGAAAAAGATGAGAAAAATTTCAACAAGTACAAAGGAAAGAAAGAATACAAGAACTACAAGAGCTACAAGGACAAAGGTAAGAAGTCTTTTTATATTGATAAAGATTCTGACAGTGATGAAGAAGAAGATGAAATGGTTTATATTGCTATTAAGGATGAGTCAGATGAAGAAGATGAAAAGACAACACTTTTCTCACATATCAGTAAAAATGACACATGGATAATTGATAGTGGTTGTTCTCATCACATGACTGGTGATAAGACAAATTTTGAACATCTTGAACGCTATGATGGTGGAAGTGTTAGTTTTGGGAATGATGAACTCTGCTATGTGAAAGAAAAAGGTTGCATTGCTCTGACAGAAGGAATCAAATATGATAATGCTTATTGGGTTGAAGGAATAAGGAAAAATCTACTCAGTTTAGCTCACAAAATAACAACATTGCCTTCAAGGTAGAATTCATGAATGGTAAGGCCAAGCTCCTGGATGGTAAAGGCAACCTAGCTAGAACTGGTAGACAAATAAAAGGTAATCTATTCTCTCTTGATCTCATTGCAGGTTCATGCTTCATTGCACAAGTGGAAGAAAGTTGGCTATGGCATAAAAGGTTGTGTCATGTGAATTTTCATAATCTGGTAAACATAAGAAAGAACAAGAGAGTTAGAGGTATTCCTATTCTGAAGAAACCTGAGTTAGAAACATGCAAACAATGTCAAATTGGAAAGATGAGCAAGACAAGTTTCAAAAGCAATAATTACAATACTGATGAAATCTTGGAATTGGTCATACTAACCTTTGTGGACCAATCAGAACAACAAGCTATACCAGAGAAAATTATTTTATTATGTTTGTTGATGATCATTCCAGAATGATGACTGTTATGTTTCTTAGAGAAAAATCAGAAGCTTTTCATAAATTCAAATGGTATCTTGCAAGAGTTGAAAAGGAAACAAGAAAGAAACTAAAATTTCTAAGATCTGACAGAGGAGGAGAATTGATTTCTAATGATTTCAATAAATTCTGTAATGAAAGAGGAATCAAAAGATAGGTATCTGCCCCTCCTACACCACAAAAAAATGGAACAGCATAAAGAAGAAACATATCCATTATGGATTGTGCCAGAACCCTAATGATTGAAAAGAATGTTGCTACCAAATACTGGAAGGAGGCCATCAGCACTATAGTGGTCACCTTGAACCGAGTTCAACTGAAGAAAGGTAGTAACCAGACACCTTTTGAATTATGGTATGGCTATAAACCTAATGTTCATTATTTAAAAGTATTTGGAAGTAAATGTTACATCTTGAAGGAAGCAAGAAATGGAAAACTAGACGCAAAAAGTGATGAAGGAATATTCCTAGGTTACTCATGCAAAAGAAAAGCATACAAATGTCTAAATCTTACTACTCATAAAGTGATAGAAAGTATACATGTCAAGGTTGATGAGTTTGCAGAAATATATGAAGAGAAGAGCAGTAAAGAGCCTGAAGACTATAGGAAATTTGTGTACCATGAACCTAATACTGTGTCTATGACTCGAGCAATGGTGATTGGACAGAAAAATTGTCAACCACTGTACAACCTGAGTTGCAAACTGTGCAACCTGAGCTATTGGTAGAACAGACCAAGTCCCAGATAGAGGGACCTGAGTCACAAATAGAGGGACCCGAGTCATAGACAGTGGAACCCAAGCATCAGACAAAAGAACATGAAAGAATGTTTGAGAATGATAGACATAGTGGATCAAGTCCAGAATCAAGACTAAAGGATCCAGTACTTTCTAGATATGTTAGAAGGCATCATGCACTTGAGAAAATAATTGGAAATCAGACAAAAGGTGTAATGACAAGGAAAAAAATCAAAGGTACATGTTTACTAAGTGAATTTGAACCTAGAACTGTTAAAGATGCATTGAATGATGAAAGTTGGATAGAGGCAATGAATGAAGAAATTGCGTAGATTGAGAAGAACAAAACTTGGACTTCTTGTGCCTAGGCCAAATGACAAGAATGTGATTGGAACCAAGTGGGTTTTTAGAAATAAGATGAATGAAAATGGTGAAGTTTCTAGAAACAAGGCCGGACTAGTTTGTAAAGGATATGCTCAAGAAGAGGGAATATATTATGGAGAAAATTTTGCTCGTATTGCAAGACTTGAAGGAGTCATAACTCTTCTAGCACGTGTTGCACATTAAGGATACAAAGTGTATCAAATGGATGTGAAGTTTGCATTTTTGAATGGAATCTTAGAAGAAGTCTACATTGAACAACCTGAAGGATTTTTTGATCCTAGTAAAAGGAATATGGTTTGCAAGCTACACAAAGCATTGTATAGACTAAAGCAAGCGCATAGAGCCTAGTATGAAAGACTACGTGGTTACCTAGTAAATATTGGATTTCAGAGAATTAATGATAACAGTAGCATGTACATAAAAGAATGACCACATAAAAAAATATTTTTAGCAGAGATATTTGTTGATGACATATTATTTACTGGATATGATGACTTATGCAAAGCATTCTCTATAGCTATGAGTAAAGAATTTGAGATGTCTATGTTTGGTGAGATAAAATTCTTTGTTGGATTACTAGTTCATCAAATGAAGGATGGTATCTACACTACTCAATCAAAATATATCAAGGAGATGCTCAATAAATTTGGAATGGAAGATTATAAACTTGTTGGAACACCCATGTGTACTAGATAGAAATTATCTAAGGATGATGATTCAAAGGAGGTAGATCAGACAAACTATAGATCTATGATTGGAAAATTGCAATATGTTGTTTTCACTAGACCTGATATTGCATTAGCAATTGGTATTGTTGCAATATTTTCAGCTAATCCCAGAGACAATCACCTAATGGAAATCAAAGGAATTTTGAGATATCTGAAGGGTACTGAAGACTATGGATTATGGTATAAGAAAGGTGGGAACTTTGATTTGAATACATTCACTGATGCTGATTGGGCTAGAAGTGTTGATGATAGAAAAAGAACCATTGGTGGAGATTTCTTTCTTGGAAAGAGGTTAGTATCTTGGACTAGCAAGAAACATAATTGTATCTCTCAGTCTATAGCAGAGGCAGAATATGTTGCTGTAGCAGTGAACTATTCGAACATCATATGGTTCAAGCAGTTGTTGTCAGGAATGAAAGAAGAAGTGAAAGAACCAATTATTATCTACTGTGACAACACTAGTGCCATTAACATTTCAAACAATCTTGTGATGCACACCGAAACCAAGCATATAGCAATAAAGTATCATTTCTTGAGTGAATTAGTACAGAATAAAGAATTAAGGTTGGAATATGTGAGTACTAAAGAACAAGTTGCAGACATATTCACCAAACCTTTACATAAGGATGCATTTAGTTTTGCATCAACCCGAGCCACAGTGAAGATCTATCAGTTGATGCAGGTACATCAGAGCCCATTGTAGATGAATTAGTACACTCAAGTACATTACAACTTCAAAGAGAAATGGTATTGATACTTAGTATTTATGGAGATGGAGTCTTTGACATTTGTTGTCAAAGAGGGAGATTTTTCTATAATACATAAGAATAATAGAAAAGAGGGAGAGTTTGCTATAATACAAAAGAAATTACTTAAGGGAGAGTTCATAATAGAAAGATACTGAGTTTGATGAAAGAGGGAGTTTTTGGATGAGAATCAAAATGAAGCTAAAGACATTAAAGAAAGTTTTTTATCTCTACAATTATTTGTATTATGACATGTTGTGTTGCCATCAATGCCAAAGAGGGACATCATTGAAGATAATTATTCAATTGTGTATTTTCATTGATGTTACACGTGTATTTACACTTATGTAGTGATGCTACACAAATGTCTACATTTAGACCGAGCACAGTTTGTGAATAGAAAGAGTTTTTCAGTGTTGACTGAGTCACTCGGACATTTTAGTCATGATCGGGCATCAAAGAAACTCGGTGTTAACTGAGTTGATTATTCAATGTCAGCCAACTAACAGTGGTTTACATTCTATAATTAATTGGTTATATGAGGCCGATTGAATTGTGATTTATTATTTATTTAGAAGTATATTCAAGTCAACTTGACAGGGCTTATCATATATATGAAAGGTCAAGTTTGGATTGAATGTAAGAAAAACTGCAAAAGGGGAAGAGAAGAAGAAGTGTGGAATTCTGTGATATAAAGAGTGAAGGTGAAATTAGATGGGATTCTAATTGAGTACAGAACACTCGGAGCTGCAATAGAATATATGATCAGCAAGGATCCATTTATAATCAGAACAGAGATCTGAATCAGCAAAGATAGTTTCTTACACATATAGGTCGTTTCATTGTTACTTTCTAAAAATTGTAGCAGTGATCCCAAATCTCTTAACATAGTAGACTTACTAGTCTTTTTGTAAATACTCTCACAAGGTAGCATTTCTATGTTGAAGTGTTGAAGACCTGTAACAAGGCCACTCCTAGCAGGGGGATTTAAATCCTCTAACAGGGTCACACCTAACAGTGTGTTTTGTAACCTTTAACAGGGTTGGCTCCTAACAATGCTCACTTTAGAAGAGTGAAAAATAGTAACTTAAGACATCTAAGGGACAAGGGATTTGTTTTGGAGTAACCTATTCACCCCTCCCCTCTCAGTTACTTATCTCATTTCCAACAGCCATTGCATGGCCCTAATTATAGTTTGAAATTTATTTCTACTTTCTCACTATTGTAGGGAATGCACATTCTAGAACCCATGGAGTGATGGTGAGTTCCATTTTTTTCATTATATTGAGTTTCACACATTCTTTGCTTCAATGTACATCTATTTTTTATATTGGCACTTACATTTTAAGGCTTTTCGTAATGGGGTTAGTATTCATTTCAAAAAAAAATTTATATTGATAAAATTCTATGTGAATGCGTAGTTTTATAATCTACACATAAGAAAAAGCCATTACAAAAAGCAATCTGGTAGCCTAATCTACCTACTGTGGTTAAAAAAGAGAAATGCAATTATTCTAGGCACATTTTTGAAACAGTTACAAATACACAATGAAAATGGATCCAGATAACGCCATCTTCTGAATATCCATATATTCCTTAGGCAGAACAACTTTAATGATCAGAAATACCTGTCTGTCCATGGCAATTACCAAGCTTTCCCACTAGTAGAAGGAAAAGGCTAGAAAGAATGAAATATGATGGAACTTCAAAAAAAATTAGAGGTGGGGATCGGCCAAAATGAAGAGAAGGAGAATTCACCAGTGGAACAAGTGGCCATCAATATGATAAAACAAGACGATCCTTCAATTCCAATATGGACTTTTCAAATGTGGTTTTTGGGGTTGCTCTCCTGCATTACTCTGTCTTTTCTGAATCAGGTTTTTGGCTACAAAACAAAGCCTCTGGTTATTACTCAGATTTTAGTCCAAGTAGCATCTCTTCTAATTGGATGATTCATAGCTTCTATTCTACCCACTACAAAATATAGAGTGCCTCTTTTGGGCCACTTCTCATTGAATTCTAGGCCTTTCAATATTAAAGAGCATGTTCTCATTATGATCTTTGCAAATGCAGGCTATGCCTTTGGCTGGGGGCATGCATACATTGTGGAGATTTTTGATATCATCAAGGCCTTTTACGATATAAACATCTCATTTTTGGCCAGTTGGCTAATTATAATCACCACGCAAGTAATTCTATTATAAATTTTAGAATTCTTTCATGTTTTCTGTCATAGGGTATTTTTATAATCCTTGGGGTAACTCAAGTTTTGGGA
This sequence comes from Thuja plicata, assembly GCA_018584345.1. NCBI lineage: Eukaryota > Viridiplantae > Streptophyta > Pinopsida > Cupressales > Cupressaceae > Thuja > Thuja plicata. The sequence goes on from MU224277.1 coordinate 66,315, forward strand.
TATGAATGGGCTGGATTTCTAAGGAAGTATGTTGTGGATCCTACACATATGTGGTGTCCTTCCACTCTAGTTCAAGTCTCTCTCTTCAGGTATATATACTTCACCATACTTCGTTTAGTTGAAGGTTAATGTTTGTTGCACAATGACAATGAATTATTACTGAAATGGGGGGGTAATTTCTATTGAGATCTACTTACTATCATAATTTCATCACATTCACTTACCAGTTAAATGAGCACTTCCTTTGTTTCTGTCCTTTTTTTTTATGGGTCATGCCCTGTTTAACTGAAAGTTCATATTTGTTGCATATAAGAGATTACACATTGCTTGAATTGGGTTTGCAGGGTACTGCACGAGGAGGACGATGGAAAGGGAATTTCTTGTGGGAAGTTCTTTATTGAAATGACCTGCAGCTTTTGTTACTATGTTTTTCCTGGGTATTTATTTTCCACCCTGTCTAGCATATCGTAGGTGTGTTGGATTTGGCCTCATTCAGTGACAACACAACAAATTGGATCTAGGATGAAAGGGTTGGGACTTGGTGCCTTTACATTGGATTGGACTGCAATGTCCACTAAATATAGGCCTAGGCTAAGAGCTCTGAAAAATCTTGTTCCAGACTGTATAAATTTGGTGTAGGCTAAAGTCCATGTTTAGCAAGATAACATTTGGGGAATTAGTTGGACCCTCAGTGAAAGAATTTCATTTCTCATCATAGGAACATATGGCTAGAATAAATTATGCCCTTATAAAATAAGGCAATAATAACTGGGCTATGCATTAGTAGTCACCTATTAGTGACTCAACAACTTTGGGATCAGAAGCGTGAGCATCCAGTAAACTCAAAAAAAACTACCTCTCTCGACAAAGACCATAGCATGCACGAATCCTCTAAAAAACTCATTAAAATTATGGCTTGTAATATACCTCAAGATTTTGAACAAATCATTTCAAGCGATGTCCATGCAAAAAATGGGCAGACTTTGTAGGAAAAATACCATGCAACCCTATGAAAGCAGACAAACCAAACTGATCTTTGTAATCTATTTATAAAAAGCTAAAAGCAAATTTAAAAATATTGGATTCTTGAACTAGAGATAATAAAAATCTTTATTGCAAAATATTTGATTTGATCGGATGGAGGAAATCTGATTTGATTCGATCACATAAAGGAAATCTCAAAATCTGATTTGATATTCAGAGATTTTTTTTGAGAGGCGGTTTCCTACATGAGAAAAATCATCGAATGGTAAGTAGTTTTGTGGTTTTAGTGTCGAACAGGTTTGGGGTGAGATCCCCACTTATAATAGCCTATCAACTGATAAATTTGCCAACTTTCAAACACACCAAGTGTCATTTGACACTCTTTTCACCTTTATATAAATTTTGCATGCACTTACCAAACTTAAGCAAAACTAGAACAATGTATAGTATGAAATAGGTTAAGTATTTGGTGAGCACTCTAAATATCAACCTTATTATTTTATAAAAATGAAATACCATGCAACATGTACTTGGACCAAGAATGTATCAATGTTACCAAGTAACAATCACCTGAAAAGTGCTCAAGATCACTAAATAATAAGTGATGTCCATTTGAACTTGAAAATATAGATACATGAATAGATAGATCAAGTGCACAGATATAAGAACCATCCTGTGAACCAAGTGAAACTTTGCACATAAACTGAAGATATTAAGAACACAATCAATATCAACAATAGCCAAACTAAATATGAATCATCCCAAATGTAATCTGTGTTAGGAAAGCTACTTGCAGCACCACTTTCAAAATGTCAACTTACAAGAGAAATAATATAAAGTTCAAACTACTGAGATGCATAGGAAAGAAAAGAACAGAGAAAACACAATAATGCACAAAAGATAAATGCATGAGACCAGATTTAATGTGGGAAACCCTTTCAGGTAAAAACCCACCACACAAGAACCTGACCAACTCTTTGTATTACAGTAATCAATATTACATACAATGAACAACGAATTATTGCATAGGCTCACAGGCTCAGATTGTCGTTACAATCAACCTCACACTTCACCCATCCAACCCTTCCATTCCTAAAAAATCCCATCGATATTTATACACTCTGTGATTCATTATAGAATTTGGTAGAACAACTTCTACTCCATGAAATGGTTACTAATAGCCTCGGCACTCCTCCAGTTGATGGTCCCTTCGGCATCGGGTCACTCCCTTCACCTCAGACACTCCCTTTTACACTTTTGCCTCCGTCGGGTGATTACCTTCGGGTGACCTTTTACCTCCGGGTGATTACCTCCGGGTGACTACCTCTGGGTGATTAGCTCTGGGTGACCTTTTACATTTAGATGACCTTTTACCTCCGTCAGGTGATTACCTCTGTTGGGTGACCTTTTACCTCCGGGTGACCTTTTACCTCCGTCAAGTGATTACCTCCGTCGGGTGACCTTTTACCTCCAGCCTTTACCACACTCCAACTGTATGGCATCACTCCACCGTACCTCTAGCCTTCACTGTACGAGAGTCTCCTTGCCATATAGGAACTCCTCTTTTCATTCTCTTCACTGTACGGTCAGACTCCAACACCGTACGGTTCTTCCCTTTACTGCATGGTCAGACTCCAACACCATACAGTGTTCCCCATACTACAAACCTTGAACATTGTATGGTGGAATAGCCATACGGTGTTCCCCATACTTCATTACTCAATAATCTCCCACTTGATGAAGTACGGAGTTACTCAACATGGCTAACATAAAAGCAAAATCCACACCTTTATCGAGGACCCCGTTGATCCCTCAAGATGTCAACATCTTCAGTCACATGAAGATATACATCTCCAATCAGTACTTCAGCAAATGTGAAAAGATCCTTCTGTCATATCAGGATCTCACCTTCTACCACCTGCAATACTGATGAAGACCATTTTCTACGTCACTGCCAACAACTCCCACTGAACTATGGTGACGAGTTACAGATGGCACGTACGTCACTACCAACAACTCCTACTGTACTATAGTTTTGAGTCACACATGGCATCGTGACCACCATCTTCCACATGAAGATTGAATTATTCCAACCAGTCATCATCAGATGACCGATTAGCCAAAGTAGCACCACTAGCATCTTTACCATCACTATCAGAAGACTCAGAATCAGAAGAACTCTCCACTTTCATCTTTTTCTTCTTCTCTTTGCAATCCTTTTAGATATGACTAGTCTGCCCGCAATTCTAGCACTTCACTTTGCATTTCTTCTTGTCGTTGTCCTTCAATTGGTCTTGAATAGTAAGAGCCTCCTTAGCCACCTCAGAAGATCTCCTCCGCATCTCCTCTGACAGAAGTGTGGAAACTACTTCATCCATTTTAAACTGAGTAGTCGTACTTCCAATGGCCATCACAAGATGGTCCCACGAATCAGGAAAAGAACTCAACAACAACATGCAATGCTCCTCTTCACTTATGGACACACCAACAGATGTCAGTTGTGCAATCACCATATTCAACACGTTTAAATGACCAGCCACAGTAGTTTCTTCATCCATCTTCAGAGAGTACAATTTCTTTCTCAGGAAAAGCTTGTTTGAGAAGGATTTTCCCTGATAAATATCTCCCAATTTCTTCCACAAAGAATGTGCGTTTTCTCCTCATAGATGTTTAAAAAAACACTATCTTCCAGTGTCAATCATATCATTCCCCTCACCTTTTGATCTTCCAGATGCCAATCTTCCTGCTTCATGCCTGAAGGCTTGTTCCCAGACACAGCAATCCATAGATCTCGGTCTACCAACATATCTTCAACTTTAAGTTTCCACAACTCAAAGTTTGTGCCATTAAACTTTTCAATTTCTATTCTCCCTAATGTACCC
>MU224277.1:70239-95297 GCA_018584345.1 Thuja plicata
AAGAACAACACTTCACTAACTCCCACTAGAACCAAATTGACACCAATGACCAACCCTACCCAAACAACCAACCCTATCCAATGAATAATGGTAATGGGTCTGGCTCTGATACCACTTGTTAGGAAAGTTACTTGCGGAACCACTTTCCAAATGTCAACTTACAAGAGAAATAATATAAAGTTCAAACTACTGAGATGCATAGGAAAGCAAAGAACAGAGAAAACACAATAATGCACAAAAGATAAAAGCATGAGACCAGATTTAACATGGGAAACCCTTTCAGGTAAAAACCCACCACACAAGAACCCGACCAACTCTTTGTATTACAGTAATCAATATTACATACAATGAACAATAGATTCTTGCACAGGCTCACAGGCTCAGATTGTCATTACAATCAACCTCACACTTCACCCATCTAGTCCTTCCATTCCTAATGAATCCCACAAATATTTATACACTCTGTGATTCATTATAGAATTCAGTAGAACAACTGCCGCTCCATGAAACGGTTACTAACAGCCTCGACACTCCTCCAGTCGACGGTCCCTTCGGCATCGGGTCACTCCCTTCCCCTCGAACACTCCCTTCGGCACTTTTACCTCAGTTGGGTGATTACCTCTGGGTGACCTTTTACCTCTAGGTGATTACCTCTGGGTGACCTTTTACCTCTGGGTGATTACCTCCGGGTGATTACCTCCGGGTGAATACCTTTGGGTGATTACCTCTTGGTGACCTTTTACCTCTAGATGACCTTTTACCTCTGTCGGGTGATCTTTTACCTCCGGGTGACCTTTTACCTCTGGGTGACCTTTTACCTTCATCAGGTGATTACCTCCGTCGGGTGACCTTTTACCTCCAGCCTTTGCCACACTCCATCCATACATCACTCCACCATACCTCCAGCCTTCACCGTACGGGAGTCTCCTTGCCATATGGGAACTCCTCTTTTCATTCTCTTCATTATACGGTCAGACTCCAACACCGTACGGTTCTTCCCTTTACCGCACGGCCAGACTCCAACACCGTACGGTGTTCCCCGTACTGTAAACCTTGAACACTGTATGGTGGAATAGTCATGCGGTGTTCCCCGTACTTCATTACTCAACAATCTGTAACCATAACCAGGTCACTGATCAATGCTTACCGAAAAAGCTATTGAAGATCATTATGTCATCAAGGAATCAAAGTACAATAATTACAAAGCCACTAAACATGTATATAGAGCTACAACTGTATAAATAATGCCAATGAGAATACCATCACTAAATGATATCATGTCATGGGTTAATAATTCCATATAATCATGACAATGGATATCCTTTTTGACATCAAGGACAAACACAAAGGGAAACACTATTATCAGAATGAGATAAACTTACAGTAAGAGGAGAGTTGAGAAATATGATGACCTGTCATTAAGATGAGATAAAAGTGTAGAAGGATATAGAATTATGATATGGAATATTAGTGTTAAAATATTACACAACTAAATTCAAAAATCCATGTATCAAGTCTTGCTGAGTGCTGCTGGTGAAGTTGAATGGTTCTTAATGAGCCCACCAGGGATCAAGTCTTGGTGAGTGCAAGGCTCTGACATCATAAGGGATGAGGCTGGGATCGTGCCCCGGGCAATTTTGGTGGTGTGGATACCCCTCTGTTGGGAAGCCTCACGAGTCTGAACCCTCCATAAAAAAAACCATCTATATGAAATCATTTCATTTGGAAATCAATAGTTTTAGATTATCATAGCTGAAAAGGGACATACAATCCATATAAATAATCTTGATCTGATGGACATGATTGAAATTAAATCATTTTAATTAGCAGTATATTATTTTTATTTTTAATTTAATTGTATAATATTTTTAATATCAATATTTTGAATCATATTCTATAATCTATTAGCTCATACTAAGATGAAATTAGAAAAAATAATAAGATTCAAATGTTAAAAATATTATACAATTATATTCATAATCAATTATTAGAACGATGGAATTACAGAAGATAATAGACCTATAATGAGATAAAATTTAAAAATAAAATGATAAGAATATGATTCAAATATTAAAAATATTATACAACTATATTCATAATCAATTATTAGAATGGTGGAATTATAGAAGATAATAGACCTATAATGAGATAAAATTAAAAAATGTGATAAGAATATGATTCAAATGTTAAAAATATTATACAACTATATCCAAAAATGGATGTATATGAAGCAATTCCCTGATAGTTTTAGGCTTAAAATTAGGAATGTGAATTGTAATGGAAGATCATGTCCAGATTATGTGGCCCTTGCAGTAATGAGAGAGCATGTTGGTGAAAACAATTGTCTATGGTGGCATGCTTCTTAGGCTTAACTACTTAAGGTGATGTTAGAATTCCAAGTGAAATACCAAGCCCAAAGAATAATTATATTGTACATTGAATGTCTTTCTTGAAGCGTTATGACTATGGATGTCTTTTTTTCCTTTTTATTTTTCTTTTTCTTTTGTGTTGTAGATATTTCAATAATGGTTTGTACCTTACAATCAAAGATTGATAAATTCATTGGCATCAAAGAAAAGTATTATTTATTGTTTATGTTTAAATTATATAGGTTATACGGTGTATTGGAGAAGAGTTTAGAAAACCTGGACATTGAATGAGGTTGTAATGGAAACAAAGTGGCCAGTCCTATTTTTCTATTTCTTTAAGCATTTTATTTCTATCTCTATGTATCAATAAATGTTAAATATTTGGATGATAGAGGATTTTATTTCAAAGGGCATAAATGTAATTCAATTTCAAAAGTATACAATAAGAAAATAATAGGAATTTAGATTAAGGGTGGATCAATCCTATTTCATTAGTGCACATTAGGAAGGAGAGATAATCCAATAGGATTAGAAGGGTCTAAGCATTGAATGGGAATCAAGATGCTTAACTAAATTGGAAAATAGATAGAGAAATGTGAGAACTAAGATAAAATGGAGGAAAGGTTTGACTTTCTATGCACACAGACTAACAGAAAATAGATAACCCAAAGAAGATGCCAAAAATAGAAACCGAAAGCTGTAACAGACATTTGATTTCAATTTGGTGTTGTTTTGGATCGAAGAGGTTGCCTAGGGAGACCTATTCCTGGGAAGAGGTTGTTTGAGGCAACTTGTTCCCTACACTTTTGACTGAACTCAATTGTAGGTTGTCTGTTAGTGAACTTTCTAGATCTAAGATGGTACGAATGTCACCTATACCTGCACACAAAAAAGAAGGGAAATTATTGTGTAGAGATGTGTTTGCTTCCGTCAAACCCTAGTTTGGAATCAACCTTGAAATAAAATAAAATAAATAAAAGTGTTACATTATAGAACAAATGCTAGATATAAAAAATGAAGTGTATTATATATTGGTAGGGCAAGTTCTTCTTTGAATGTGATCGAGTATGTGGATGTAGTAGCTTTTGGCTTCACACAAAAACCCAAAAGGAAATAATGAAAGCCAAAACCTTATATAATGGATGTTGTAGTTTTCCACAATGCTTGATGGAGAGAGAAAAGGATGACTTCAAAATTTGAAGACTTGAATGCTTGAATGAATGTGGATTCTTAAATTTATATAGATAGATATTTATACTATGATCTTCTTCATTAATGGTAGACTACTTTTCTTGGTCTTCAATGAGGGAAATAAGCTTGATCCATTGAGATGATTTCCTTGAAAACACATTAGAATTCTTGAGAACTTTCTTGAAGATGCTTGGAAGAAAAATTGTAGGAGAGATATTGAATTCTTATCATGCTATATCAAAATGAGGAGAGTGGTAAGTGCACAAAGATGGGGACCAAAAATATACCACTCAACTTTTTGGTCCCCCAAAAAGCATAGGGCATTGCACTATTTAAGGCACACACCACCATATATGGTCTATGCCATAGTGTGTCGAGCTTAAGGCTTGGTCATACCAAGCCTATATGGTGTACGCCATATGAATTCATTTTTATAAATTCAAAATCATGCCCTAAAAACTTATTTCATTTCATTTGCAGTCGAGAGTTGAAGAGAGAAGCAACATTTTAGAAGGGTGTACACACTATTTGAAGTTAATATTTCTTTGTAGGAGCATTGTATTGTCACAAAATACCAATAATACATTGAAGAGGTGAGTATATCTATGTTTTTAGCTTCTTTTTTATTAAAGTATAAGTTTAATTAGGGTTTTAAATTAATTTTTTTAAAAATTTCCAGAAGATGTTAATCCACATCAACCAAACCCTGAGCCACCTCCTCATGAAGTAGTTCATGAAGAAAATATACCTCAACCTCCTCTGTCAATCCATAGACATCCACGAGGAATACACAAAAAATTGATAAACTAAATAGAAAACAACAAAAACCAATTAGAGGCTTTGATTGGGAGGCTGAGAGAATCTATTGGTTGAAATCCTAATAGGGAAACACTTATAGATTCATTGTAATCAATCTTGACCCACGTAGGCATAGTTAGTGGGAAACTTAATTTATGGTCAAACAAACGAGAGGAACAAAATAATAATATGTAGATAAATTATCATATGAGGGTGTAAAAAATAAAAAATAAAAAAAAAAAATTACATTTGTACACTCTTTATAGATCCTAGAATGAATGAACCTATTAATCTTAATTGCAGGAGGTTCCCCATCCATTGGTGCCACCACGAGGGAATTAATTTTTTATTTTTTATGATGGATGGTGAATGATTTTTTATAGCCCTCCTTGTGATAATCATGAGGTTCCATGGTATTTTTTGAAGAAACTCTATTGTGAGTTTTTCCTCAATGGGATTCGAAATTTTTTTGATCATTTAGAATTCCATGGTAGAGGTAGGGGGCCCTCACATGATAGACTAGGGGCACATTGTGACCCTAACATATTCAGGAGACCCGTCGCCAAACCTCTTATAGATCATGTTATCATTCATTCTGTTGTCAAGGATGTTGTTGAGGTGGACACACTAGGCACCATTGGTGCGCTCACTTAGATCCTGATATAGTGTGCTATTCCTTTAGTACAGAGTGAGATGGGTGGTTCTTTGAGGGATCAAGTTCCATCTCATTTTTTCAATCATGTGGATCCCTATGCACATATGGTGGTGACAATTGTAGATAGGTAGCTATAGATGATAGAGTGATGACTGATGAATTTCTCAATGCAACATTTGACATTGATAAGTTAGAGGTAATTATTTGCAAGTTCATTTAATTTATTTCATTTTATTTAATTTATAAATGAATGAATAACTAAATTAGTAGAATAATTATGATCAAAATCAAGGGTCAAAGTGTTCATGATAGTGGTAGTGTTCCTCCATCTCCTTTTTTCACATATTTGAGTCCATAGGTATATATCTAATAAAAGATTGTAATTATTATATGTGAGTAGTACATAAATATGAATGGTTGTCGCATAAATCACGTTGCATGTGCATTAGTTTACTGTTGGACCCTCGATGTTGACACCATGCAAGGAAGGACATCGTGACACTTTTACAGAGGTATCATTTAGTCATTAGTGGTGTTGTAAAAAAATAGTATTCTTGATAACTAAATAATTCTCTTGTTATTTCATTATTAGTTGTTGATATCATAGACTCCTCCTGCTATTCATGACTCTTTGGATCATTGGGTTGTTGCAATTGTAGTGCGTTCTAAAGCAAAGACTGCGGTATGAAAGATATTAGTTAATTTATTTTATTTTTTTAATAGTTATATTGAAAATTTTAATGTTATTCATGTATGTATTTTAACTATTATTTTTACTATTATTTTAGGGGCTTGTAACTCCATATTGTTAGTGTGCCCCTCCCATGGATGAACACGGTGACTATTTATTAGTAGTAAGTGAATATTCTATTGTATTTCATTGTATAATTAAATTTTGATGTATATTAGTTATTGATATTTATACTTGTGGTTTTATCAGCTAAAGCTCCAAAGGAGTCTAGAGAGGAGGACGAGTGAGTGTAGTCAAAAGAGTCCAACGTCATATGCATCTCCATCCACTCAATATTTGAAGGCAACTCATGATTTGTTTTCTTCCCCATGTAGGAAATGACTAGATTAGGGATATTTTTGTATGTCTATATGGCATTTTTTGACATATTTTTTGTATATTGTATATGTGACGTTCTACATCCATTTAGATTTATGGAAGCCTATTGAAAAATATTGGATATATTCCACGTATCATATTATTGGATATATGTGTGTGTGTGTGTGTGTGTGTGTGTGTGTGTGGCTTCATTTCCTATGAGTATTTATAGTCCATGTTTTATGTATGTAATTTATGTATCATGTGCATTGATGTATACTACTCCATGTTTATGTGGATGTATTATGCTTTGTAAATTTCTCATGCCTTACATATATTTATGTTGAATGTATCTATGTATATCGTTACTTTATTATTCATTCTTTATGATGACATGCATATTTCATTTGTTAACTCTAATTGTATTTATCACTTATACCATACATGTATTATTTGTGACATAAGTAAATGTATATGAGTAAAACTCGTATATTTATGTGCATGTTACATGCCTTATACATTATGTTGTATTCACATATATGCTCATTGACTTAATGGGAATTCATATGTATCTTTCATGCTTAATGTGCTTTGTGTATTCACATATAAACTTGTTGACTTAAGTGAATTCAAATGTTTGCTTCATGCTTTATTCATTGTGTATTCATATATATGATGTAGAGGAAGGACATTTAACATGAAAAATACTCAAAACTTACAAAGGTTTTCACCAATCTCAACATAGGTGTAGCCTATGTACTCTTCCTAAGACCACCACTATTGGCCTACTTAGGGCTCTTTGAACATTTATGCCTTGGACACTTCAAAATTTCAAGGAATTATTTTTATATGCCCAATAAAAGGATCATATACAACTTTCTTTCATTGACCAAAACAATGTAATGATACATTTGTATAAAGCACCTTCAATTTCTCACATAATGAGGACAATCCTTTTGGTCTAATGGGCACACAAACACAATGGTGTTCTCAAACTCCTAACACAGGTTTGTGAGGGATATTTCAATATTATTAGAATGATTATTTGATTTTTTTAACCTAGGACATGACTTACACATTCAACCCATTTCTTGTTGTCCTATTGGACTATCATAATCATTGTCATCCTTTTCTACAACAATAGGATTGTCCTTTTGTGGAATATAAACATGATAAATAAATTGTGACAGGAGTCCAAATCTTCTAATCATGCCCCCTTATGACAAACCCTTGTCAAGATACAAACAAATATGGATTGGTTTAAATGACCTTATTGGACCTAAACACACCCAAAGCAACCAAAAAACCAAAAATGACTATATCCACTCTGTGATGCCCTGCATGCCCTTGAATCAATATATGCTTCCTAACTTAATTTCTAATTAAAAATTTAGTATTATTCACATAATCCAACAATCATCATTAAATCAATAATTCAAAGTTTGGTGGAATTCACATTTTATGCACTTTAGGGGATGCGCAGGTATAGAGCGGTCCAGAATGTTTGAGCTAGTTGCAAATCCAAATTAGGTCATTCATAGAATTTACTCACCCAACTATAGGTTTTAGCATAGATGGTTTGAGGCCACGATGAGTGGTTTCAAAGATACACAAAGTTGCAACTTCCAAATAAGCGACATTGCAAAATTTGGCAAGAAGTAAAAATTGGTGGCCAGTTTTGAATAGGGTTGAATCACCAAAAAGTGAGAGATTTTTTTTTGATCAGTGGTAACACAATCCTGTAGCATCAGACAGATCATTCATATGTCGCACAAGCTCTAAGAAATGCCCTGTAAAAGTTTGACACAATTTGCACTTTATGCACTTTAGGGGATGCACTAGTAGGGAGTGGTCCAAAATGTTTGAGTGAGTTGCAAAGCCAAACGGAGTCATTCTTAGCATTTAATAACCCAAATTAACCTATTGGCACTGATGGTTGGAAGCCACAACAAGCAATTTCAAAGATATGCAAAGTTTCAACTTTCAATTAAGCGACATTGAAATATTTGGCAAGAAATGAAAAAGGGGTCACCACTTTTGAATGGGGTTGAATCTCCGAAAAGTGAGATTTTTTTTGGGCATTGGTAACATGGTCTTTTAGTATCAAACATTTTGTTCATACGTCGCATGGTCTCCGAGAAATACCTTGTCAATTTTTCACACAATTCGCACTTTATGAACTTATGTGGACACACTGTTACTGAGTGGTCTGAAACATTCGAGGGAGTCTGGGAATTGAATGAGGGAATTCCTAGAATTTACCCACCCAACCAAAGTTGTTAGCACTGATGGTTTGAGGCCACAAGGATCATTTTCAAATATATGCACAGTACAACTTTCAACTGAGTGAAATTGCAAGATTTGGCAACAACTGAAAAATTGTCGATGCTTTTGAATGGGATCAAATATCCCAAAAGTGAGAGAGGTTTTTTGGGCAGCGGTAATACAATGTCGTATTATTATATGTTTTTTTCATACATCACACATAATCTAAGAAATACCTTGTTGAATTTTGACAAAATTCACACTTTATGAACTTAAAGGGACGCACCGGTACAAAGTGGTCCCAAATGTTTGAGTGAGTATGGGAGCCGAATGAGAGAATTTATGGAATTTACTCACCCAACCGGAGTTGTAGGCACTGAAAATTTAAGGCCATGGCCGAAATTGGTTTCAAAGATACGCATAGTTGCAACTTGCAACTGAGCGACATTGCAAGATTTTGCAACAACTAAAAATTTGTTGATGATTTTGAATGGGGTTAAATCTCTTGAAAGTGAGAGGTTTTTGTCGGAAGAGGTAAAATGATCCTATAGAATTGGATATATTATTTATACATTGCACATTCTTTGAGAAATGCCTTGTCAAATTTTGACACAATTTGCACTTTATGAGCTTAAGGGGACACACCAGTACGGAGTGGTCTAGAATGTTCAAGCAAGTCTAGGAGCTGAATGGGGTCACTACTAACATTTAACCTCCCAAATAGATCTAATGGTACTGATGGTTCAAGGCCATGATGATCAATTTCAAAGATACACATAGTTGCAACTTGCAACTGAGCGACATTGCAAGATTTGGCAACAACTGAAAAGTTGTCAATGCTTTTGAATAGGGTTGGATCTCCCAAAAAGTGAGATATTGTTTTTTGGGAAGAGATAACATTATCATGTAGCATTATATGGTCTATTCATACATCACATGGTCTCTAAGAAGCACCCTAACAAAGTTTGACACAATTCACATTTTATGAACTTAAGGGGACACATCAGTATGGAGTGGTCTAAAACATTCAAGCAAGTATGGGAGATTAAAAAGGGAATTCCTTTCAATTACTCACCTAACCAAATTTTTTGGCTTTGATGGTTTAATACCACGACGAGCAATTTCAAATATACGCATAGTTGTAAGTTGCAACTGAGAGGCATTACAAACTTTGGCAATAAATAAAAAGTTGTTGACGCTTTTCAAGAGAGTAGAATCTCTTAAAAGTGAGAGAGGATTTTGTAGGAAGCGGTAACACTATCTCATACAACAAGATGGATTGATCCTATGTTTTATGACCTCCAAGAAACACCCTATCAAATTTTGACACAATTTGTACTTTACAAACTTAAGGGGACGCATTGGTACAAAGTGGTCCAGAATGTTCCAATGAGCCTAGGAGCCAAACTAGGGCAGTCTTGGTGTTTACCCACCCAATGAAAGTTGTTAGCAATTATAGTTTGAGGCCATGAAAAGAGGTTTCAAAGATATGCAATCTTGTACCTTTCAACTGAGCAACATTGCATGTTTTGGTAACAACTGAAAAAGCTTTTGATGATTTTGAATGGGGTTGAATCCTTTAAAAGAAAGAAAATTTTTTGGGGGCAGTGGTAATATGATCTCGTATCCTCAGACTGATTGATCCTATGTTGCATGAGCTATGAGAAATGTCCTAGAAAAGATCGACCCAAAATCACACTTTATGACCTTAGGGGACATACACGTACAAAGTGGTATGGGACGTCCGAGCAAGTTCAGGAGCTGAATAAGGCCACCCTTGGCATTTACCCACCCAACTAGAGTTTTTGGAGAAGATGGTTTGAGGATAGGATGGTGGCCTTGGGATTAATTAGGTATGTTTTTCTTAATGCGGCAGAGAAGAGAAAACTGTGATTATATATCAACTGATTACAAAATCTTCACTTGAGGAGAAAATATTGCAATGATCAAGAAGAAAACTAGCTATGGATAATTAAAAAATTATGTCTCCCTTGGGATCAAATATGGTGGTGTCCAGAGTCCGAAGCAACACATACAATCTGAGCTTCAATTAACAATTGTTAAGCCACATAGATTTAATAAGTAGGAGCACTCTTTCTCTATTCCTTCCTCTCTTCCTCTCCATCTATAACCCTAAAATCTAAGCCCCAACCCCTAAATCCATTGTCTCACCTAATCCCTAAGTTGTCTACCTTCCCTATACCCTATATTGATTTATAAGCCCTTGGGATGAAGTGCGAGAGGGGACAAGAGAGAGGGTGAAAGATAAAGGGAGATAGGGAGAGAGGACAAGGTTGAAAAAGGGTCAAAGAGACATGGGGAAGAGTGATGAAGTGACAGAGGGAAGAAGAGAGTTGGAGAAAGATAGAGAGAGATATGGAGAGGAGGGAGATGGGGTAGATAGGGAGAGAGGGGTGGGGAAGGATAGAAGAGAGGAGAAATATAAAACCTAAACCCCGAACTCTAATCTCTAACCCATATAATACTCCTTAAACCCTAAATTATAATCCTTAAGATCTAAACTCTAATCCCTAAGCCCTAAAATCTAAACCCTTCACCATAAACTCAATACTAGACCCTAAACCCTAAATCATAATCCCTAAACCCTAAAATCTAAGCCTTGACCCCTATACTACTCCCTAAACATTCAATTGTAATCCCTAAGCTCTAAACTCTTATACCTAAGCCCTATACCCTAAACATTGCACCATGAACCCTATACTAAGCCCCAAGGGATATATGTTGGTAAGAGGGAGAGAAACTTCAAAACAAAAAACCTAACTAATTAATGACATAAACTAACCCTTCTAGAGACTCTGATGAAGCACCTTCACCTATCCTTATTGTTCACCTAGGAAACATTAAACATACTGCACTAGTAGATCTCCTGAATGTAGAAATTGTAACTATTTGTACATGGCAGAACATAAAAGTGTTTCCACCCCGATGCACAATAAGACATATTTCCTCTAAAAGACCATATCTCCTCTAAGTTTATCTACTACATGCTTTAGTGCTACACATGAGATATGTTTTCTTCAAGTTTCCACATCTCCTTCAATTATTTTTAACACCTCTTCAAGTGTTGTAGAAATAATCCTTCCTCTATTGCACAAATCACCAATCAAATGTATGCACATGAGACAACCTTTCCTCTAAAATTTCACATCTCCTTAAAGTATGACTAATGTCTCCTTAAGTGATCGAAAAATCATCCACCAAACATGAATACACAAAGTGCACCTAAAATAATCTAGCCCCACCTTGCTCCTTGTAAGGCCAAATATGTTGTCAAGCCACATATTTTCTTCATCGACACAAATAGGATGCTTCTAATGCAATGAATCATCCCCGAGCGAGAAGATAACTCAGGATTTTAGATATCATTCTTCCTTCATTATCTCCAACCTCTGTATTGTCATTGTTACTCTCTAAAAAATAAATCTTTCATCAATTTTTGCATTGTGAGGTGAGTTGAAAACATCTAATGAGTCATTTGTATGTACCACAAAAGTGTGTTTCACCTTCATTCGCAATGAAATTTATATTTTTCTTCAACTTTCAAACATTAAGATCATTGGCCCATTGAATGAAATTCATCTACTCATGTCTAGTTTCTAACAATAATAACATTTAAATTATTTTCTTGTTGAAATTTTAGACTTTTTCTTGGCAAGAAAAGCACTTTCCTCAACAACTAAATGAATCTCATCAACTCTACTTCCTTCATTAATTAGAGAATAATTTATAATTTCTAGACTGTGATTCCTTTTTCAATGTAAAAATAATATGAACAAAGCTTAAAGGCATACTACTTAGTAAGAATGCCTTTGCATCATCATCATCGATATTGGAGTTTAAACCTACAAGCTAGTTAAGGAGAGGATGAAATATACTTATATGTTGAACAATATTGTCTCCCTCTTCATCTTCAACCCAAACAATTTCTGTTTTATGGACATTTTGACACTTGAAGCCTACGAACCAAATAAAATATTAATCACATCCCATGTTTCCTTCAATGTCTTTGTTAGATCAATGTGATGCAAATATGCATCTACTAAACCAAGACCAATTAATTTTGTGGTCCTATTCTCATTAGTCATTTATTTTGTTGCTTCATATGCATCTTTTTCTATTAAAAGAAATTGTATTTTAATTTACTATGTGTGAGCTTCATACCCTCTAAAATACACCTCCCATTTGTCACTCAGTAATATCCACATTTCAATTATCCAACATAGTTCTAATTCAATTTTAAAATAATTGCTCTTAATTTGCATAGGCATCTTTTGGCATATTGTAAAAGCTAGATGATGGTTGTGTTGGAATTGATTTAAATATATGGTGCAGTGGCACCTCGACATCTCACCAAGTTTCACAAATCTCACCAAGTTTTCATAGTATTGACATTAAGTCATCTCAAATTGTATTACAATGTACCCAAAATGGGAATATATGATGAAATAGGAATAGATGATTGTTTTTAACCAAAATCCAAGTGGAATAGGTTGAGTCATCGGGTTGGTGAATAGTTTGTAACCGTCGAAGCTTTGTCTTTAAATAGACTTGTAATCGAATAGACTATCCTGGGAAGAATCGGTTACGATAGTTAGAGAGAGAAGATTAGGAGAGAAAATCAAAATTGCTCTCTGGTGGCACCCAAGAGCCATTCATTTGTAATCACAGACATTGAATTAAGGGAGTTTTTTTGTTTTGAGTCGTCTCTCTATCGTTAATGTTAATGTTGTTTATACAATCAATTTTGGTTATTTGGAAATGTTTATGCAGATCAAGTTTGTGGGTTTCTGTTTGATTCTGGTTGGAGTATCGGTTTCTTATGTTTTAGCAAAGAATATATCTTGTTTAGGTGTTCGGATTTATCCAGAGTCCTGATTCAGAATGGAAAGGAACATTTTTATTTGATAGGAAAATGGTTTTGAAATCCTTTGGGAGCCTTTTTGGTTGACAGCGAGTTGATTCCAAGTGCTAAGTGTTAGCTTGAATATATATATATATATTGTAACAGCTTTCAAAGAACTGTGATACTAATCTGGTACTGACAGCATGCAAATTTTATCGGGCGTTATTGAAACTGGGCCTGCGAAGAATCCCACAGTGGTGTCGAATCATGCAAATGATATTGGGCATTACTAAAACCGTCCATGTTATGTGGAAGGGCCCGAGAGGGTCATTGGTGTTTGAGGATAGCCAAAGGTTATGAAGAGGCAGCCTACATCGATCATCGAAGATCATCAAAGGTTATCGATCGTCGAAGATATGGAAGGTTATCGATCGTCGAAGAATCCCACAATGGTGTCGAATCATGAAAATGATATCAGGCATTACTAAAACCATCCATGTTGTGTGGAAGGGCCCGAGAGGTTCATTGGTGTTTGAGGATAGCCGAAGGTTTTGAAGAGGCAGCCTATATTGATCGTCGAAGATCATCAAAGGTTATCGATCGTCGAAGATATTAAAGGTTATCGATCGTCGAAGAATCCCACAGTGGTGTCGAATCATGCAAATGATATTGGGCATTACTAAAACCATCCATGTTGTGTGGAAGGGCCCAAGAGGGTCATTGGTGTTTGAGGATAGCCGAAGGTTATGAAGAGGTAGCCTATATCGATCATCGAAGATCATCAAAGGTCTTTCTTCCCAAAGCGACACAAGACGATATTGAAGGTTGTCTCAAAGCAGCGGGTGGAGATCGATATGTTTTGGACTCGGCCTTGAAGAGGGAGAAAAGGTGGTGACATATTATAGTATGCATATTGTGTTATGACAGGCCCGTGGGGCATGCAAAAATCGACGAAGGTGATGTGAGTATTGGTGGGTTGATTCATTTTTTCATCATGGAGTTATATTAGCAATGTTATTATTGTTATTGGATTTAAGTTGATATTGTTATCTCGAGTTGATATATTGAATGGTGAGTTTTATTCAATGATGATTGTGGAGTAGAATATGCAGTTGATGCTGTCATAATAAGTGATATTGTTATCATGTGAACATTTAAAGATTGTAAGCTTGTAAAATCATGACTTTAAGGAAAGAGAAATGAAGGATATGCAGATTGGAAGACTACATCGATTTCCTCTACATCAATATAGTAGAAGGATTCATAACAGGAATAAATTGAAAGAATTATTTGCTTGATTCTAACTTCACTGCGCAAGTTAGCCAATGGAGTTGGGTTGGAAGGTCCAATCAGAAGTGGATATTGTAGAGAAGAATTAACACACATAGAGGAAGCATGTTGAAGATTTTTACTATGGTCACCCAAAGTTACAAAAGGTTTCATTATGATTTGTATAGGTAACCAAGTTACAAAAAGTGACTGGCAGACAGGGTGACAGACTATGCCAATAGGAAGATAGAAACAGGTTCAGTGTGCTCATCAGACTGAGAATTTTATGGAGAGAACTTAGGACTATGTAGGAGACATACTCAGTTGTCTTCAACTCAGAGGGTTTATACTTTAGAGGTTCACAAGGTATAATCTTATGATCTTAGAGACTTTTTGACAATGTTCTTCAAGTGTGATGGAAAAGGGATGGCAAATCCAACGGTTGTGATGGATTTGAATGATTGAGTGTTTTTCATGATGCTATAGGATTTTCTTAAAGTATTTTCTTAACAAGTTGGTGATACACATAGATACAAAGGATCATATTAGTGGAGTTTTCGGTCAATGGTAATATTTTTATTATTGTTCATGTTCTTACCCAACTTAGTTGGTAAATCATGTTTTGCAAGTCCTAAATCATGAAATATGGGAGATTTATGATCTCAAGGTGGTAGTTATAGACGGTGGCTATGACTTAATGGTCAGAGATAGATTTGAATCATGAAATATAGCATGTTGATTGAAGAAATGGTGAATTAGGTTTTTTTCGACCTAGTTCTTGATATACAATGATGAATTAGGGAAAATTCAAGGTGTGGATCATGAATGTAGATGCTATAGGTGGCTAGCAAAGAGAGAGCCTGATTTAATGAGAATCAGAAGTGTTTCAACAGGGGGTTAATAGAGATCTGCATTGTTCCACATTGGAGATGTGTCAGACATGAGGTAGATGTCACTTACATAGTTCACAAAATTTGTATGGATCATTGTAGTGATCATATTGTAAGGCAGTGAGCCTTCCTCAAGGTTGTAGCTTGAGGATTTTTAATTGAGCAGTGAGCTCTAGGAAGTGAGCCTAAATGCATGTGCAATCCCCATATATTGTAATAAGGTTATACTTCTAACAAGGTATTTTCTTATTGTGGGTAATCACCCCCACAGTGGTTTTCCCCTAACAGGTTTTCAATGATAAAACATTTGTGTCAACTTGTGTGGATGTGTTTCTGATTTATATATGCTTGCATGTTTTGTACTCTATTTATTTAGATCATATTTAAGGGTACACAAGTTAGAGGGTTTTGTGGCTTAAGGGTTTGAGGTTTAAGGTTTTGGAAATAACTAATTCACCCCCCCCCCCTCCCCCCTNGTTTTGGAAATAACTAATTCCCCCCCCCCCCCTCCCCCCTCTTAGATGTTTACTATCATAATATTAACAATTTGTATTAGAGCTTTTGTCCCTTAAAGGAAGCCTAACAACTTGAGGCGTATTAGATATGGAAAATAAGAAGGACAGTGCTAGGATTGAAGGAAAAAACTACCCTATATGGAAAGGAAGGATGATCACTCATCTAAGGTGCATTGGAGAAGTATATTGGATCATCACAAAGAAATCATATACTCCTCCCGCAGATCTATCTACGACTACACCAGATGAGAAGTAGTTTGACTACAACATCAAAGCAAAAGGTTTTCTATTAGATACAGACTATACAAATGTAAGGGATTTAGAAACTTCTCATGAGATATGGAAAAATTTAGAGACTCTTCATGAAGGAGATGCATGGGTCAAGCAAGCTAAGCTACAAAGCCTAAAAGGAAGGCATGAATATATGAGAATGTGTAAAGATGAGAACATTAGCTCTTATATGTTGAAGATAAATGAGTTAGTTTGTAGTATTATATGAAGGAGAGATTGTATCAAAGGTATTGAGACCTTTTCCTCCTACATACAAGAGCAAAGTTTCCATTATTGAAGAAATGATAACTTTTGCTATTATGAGAAGAGATACATTGGTTGGAAAGCTATCTGCATTTGAATTGAGTGAGTTTAGTGATTCTCTACCCAAAGTTGAATCATCTTTCAAGGTGACTACATCATGAAGAGACGTGCACATATTAGATAAAGGTGAAGGATCTACAAGAAGGGTGTTGAAGTATGAAAAGGAGATAAGAGAGATTTAAGAAGAAGAAGAAAGAGAGATTCAAGAATTGAAAGCACTGGTTGCAACGAGACTGACAAAAGGATCTGGTAAGTACAAAGGAAAAATGCCTTTCAAATGCTTCTGGTGTAAGAAGATAGGACATTAAGTTTTATAAGTCTAAAAATGAGAATAAATTCTATTACGTTCCTAATGATGAGGGAGTTACTGATGTTTAATATGATAATATTAAGAGTGAAGATGGACTTGTTTTTTATGCAATCATGGAAAATGAATCTAAGACTACAAACATGATATCAAATGCTAATTCTAACAATCTTTTTGAGGATATCATGACTGATGTTACTGACAATAGTATGAACAAGGATGAAATTTCATCATGATTGATGTTACTCAATTAGTTGAAGAAGGATACACTTTACACTTCAATAATGAAGGATGGAAGATCTTGAATAATTCCAGAAGTGAAGTTGGATTAGGATCAAAGAGAAAGAGAAATGTTTTCCATATGAAAAATAGAGGAACAAATTATCAAATTACTTAGATTGAAAAAAGATAGACTAGATCATGCAAGTATAGTCAAGGAATCATTTTAAGCAAGGTACTGCACCAACAACATTTGAATCAGATGCAGGGTATCTCAAAAGAATATGTTGATAGAGTTGATGATAGAGAAGAAGAAAGAGAAATGCTAGAATAGCAAGTAAATCCAATTATACCAAGGTATGAATAATTGAATAATTCAAAATAAAGACAATTTATTATTCAGTCTAGTAGAAGTCAGTCTGATGTTTACAAAGATAAAGTAGATGAACAAAGTGTTGATATATCTTTTGAGGTGAAAAATTCTGATGATAATCAAATCAAGAATAATACAAAAGGATTAATAGATGCAGAGACAATAGGAAATGAAAAAGGGTCAGACAACTGTAATAATTTAAATAATCAAAATCAGAAGGCGTTTGATGTTAGACAAGTTCAGGAGAATGAAAGAAAAAGGTCAGTGGAAGATAATTCCAATTCATAGAATCATGATAATAAGAAGAAATTTATGGTGGATCATATTTTCTTAATTTGTGATGTTGAGGCAAGAGAAGTATGCAAGATCTGTACGGATGGTCAGTGGGTAAGAGGCATGGAAGAAGAGGTTGGAATTGCAAATGAGTATAAGGAAAAGTTGAAAGTATGTTCAACAAATCTTGAATCACTATTATTATGAGAAGGTCAATAGACAATAATGGTATTGGATTAGAAAAGAGAGAATGCTCCAAATCCAATCAGAACAAGTTCAAATCACAGAAGAAGAAAAGGAAGAAGACCAAGAGGAAGAACTTGGCAAAGAATTTTAAGAATAAAAGGTTCAAAGGTAAGAATCTTATCTACAATAAGATTGAACATAAAGAGAGAGATTATAGAAAAGGATATCTATGTTTTAATTGCAAAAGGAATGATCATAATGTTAGAAACACTGAGAGGGAGGGGGTGAATCATTGTTTGTCAATTATATTTATTTCAGCAACTTGAAACTTAAATAAAATAGATAACAAATGAATCATAACACAATGACACATATCACAAGATATGTTTATAGGGAAACCTTGATTAGAAGAAAACCCCAGTGGGAATTAGTACCCACAAATGATTGTACTAGCCTTATGAACTTGTTAGAGTTCCTTTGCCATGTTAGGAGCAATCTTTACAATGCAAGTACAATGACCCTGTTAGGAGTCTTTACAAAACCCTGTTAAAGGTGAATGACTCACTGCCAGAGCTCACTACCCAATAGGATGAAGGCTACAACCTTCAGATAACTGATATACACTATATCAAAAGATGAACTGCTATTATGACACTATTGTCTAATCAATTCTGTTTATGCACTGATGCTCTAATCTCTTTAGGAGCTCTATCTCATACTGATTTTTTTTATACTGTTCTTCTGGATATATTTTCTGCATATTTTCCACTCTCACACTTAATACAAAATTGCATGTTAAGTACATATACATGCCTGAATAGACGTGACCGAAAACAAGACCTTAGTCGGCCCAAAATCAGCATACACAACACTTCCAAATGAATTGGCTTAAGCGTGTTCACATGAGTGTTAAATACAAAATTACAAACATATTACAATAGGCACATGGCCATTACAAAAGAAAATATTATACGCTAATCAAAATCTGAAGTCGGATTCATGCTCTATTTGTTGAACTACTAGTGGCACTTGAACTTGTTGTAACTTCTTCGTACTGTCATATCTTACCATGCGTGTATAGAATAAGAATAATAACATGTCATAAATCTTAATTGCAAAGGAACATATTCTGACTTGATTGTACGCACGTGCATTGGTGCTCTAATCAATAGTATATCTCTGTTATGTTTTGTACTTAGCCAAATTTTGATCTTCAAGGTTTGTGAACTTACTTGTCAAAAATTCATATGACTTTGTTTCCATAATGAAAACACAAAAAAAATTATATAAACCCTGAGTGTCAACTTGCCAACAATCTCCCCCTTTGTCATTAATGGCAACAAGGAATGTGGCCAAGTTACTAATCTTTGACTTAACAAAAAAACAAACTTGTAAGTTTATTGTACATCATATCTTTGGCTATATACACCATACTCCTTTATATACACTAATCCCCCTTTGACATTAATGACAAAGGTGCCAAAAATTCCCTAAGTACTTACTCCAAGTACACATCTGGGTATGCAATCTGAAGATTCTTGATTTCTTTCTACCAAAATGCCTTGAGTGCATCAACAGTCTGAAGATGGGCACATAATGCATATGTGAGCTTATGCATTTTTATCAAATCCATGCAAGGGCCTTGATCATATGTGACAATAGTTGCATCAATATATTTGATGTTCTCATTTAATACAGCTAAGGAGGGCGCAAGTGCATTTCTCAGTTGGGTTTTCCTGGTCCTTATCTTGCTAATCTCTATCTTGGCTTTTTCAATCTTGTCTATCTACCCTTGATAGATGTTGTTGCAGATATTGATGTCTTGGGAGGATGTTTCAACTAATTTCCTTATGTTTTCAATCAGGATGTCTGCTTCCTCAGTCTTCTTGATGTGCTCAGAAGTGAATTTCCCTCTGTCCATACAGTTAGCTATCACCTTCCTGCCTTTTGTTGCTAACTCTTTTAGAATTGTTTGACCAATCTTCAATGAGTTGAGATCTAATGAGAACTTCTTGATCAGTTCATCCAATCTTCCCTTTTTTTACTTATCCTCTGCAGTTTTGATAGCTAAATCTACTAGACTTGTGAATTTTTCTTTGAAGCTTGTCAAGATGTTATCAACATCATCAACTGACTGAATATTTTCCAATTTATTCTCTGTTGGTACTAGGTTATTCAAAATGTTTATTGACTCAAGAAAGAGAGAATTTCTCATAACTTGTTTCTCTTTGGCTTTCTCCATGGCTAATACATTAGTTTTGATCAAGTCTTCTTCTCCCCATGCATCTAGGTTTGCTGAGTCAGGGGTCAAACTTGAAAAAAATGATATTGACGGTTCGATAGATGGAGTGAATATTACATTTTGACTAACATCCATACATTCACTTTTCACTGGGATATCCATAGAGGGTGGTTCATTAGATTGATTATCTTCCTCATTATTCAAATTTGTTGAATCTTTAGAAATAGCTTCATCTTGCTGCAAGGGAGTATTATCAATGCATACCTTATCTTCTCTTTCAGTGCTGACAAATGCTTTTTAAAAATTTTTCAAGTCATTATCTGAAGCTGTCATTGTTATCTTAACATCATTGATCACAATGGTTTCATCTAAATCTTTGATTGTGTCAGAGGGTGATGGAACTTTGGGCGCAAAATCTTGTGGACCTGTCATAGGCACATTAAGAATCTTTGGTTCTTTTTCTTGTTTAGAAGGAACTGGAGTCACTTTAGTTGTAGGAATCATTGATGGATACATGTGTCTATCCAAAAACACTTGCTCGAATTCTCTTTCAATCTCCTTACCAACCAACTCATACTCTTTTTTCATAATGTGAAGAGTTCTTGTTTTGGTTCTTCGATGAGGTTTTACTAGATCTAACAGTATTGCCTTCTCATCATGTGAGAAAATAGGGAGAATATTATCTAATGTTTCCTCTCTAATCCTCATATCTTCTTCTATTTCCTGTCTTTTCAATAAGTCTAGTATGTTCCATGATTTGTCTGAAATGACTGTCTTAAGTTCCAAAACTGACCTTTTAAACTTGATCATATGAGAGATAATCATAAAATGTATTTCTGATTTATCTATCTCTTGGTACTTGTCATAGACATTTGTAATTGAATCTAGTCTTCCTTCATTAATGATTATGTTCCTTAAGATCTGAATACTAGGTCTCAATCATACCTAGGAGGGGCTTGAGTATTCTTTACTTTCCTTCGTGTTGTCCTTGAGGATGGGTGACCTGTGGGAACTTACTTCCTTATTCTAGTTATCTTGCTTGGTACCAAAGGTGGAGAGGATTCTAGGTCAATAGTAGTAGAGGGCACAGATGTAATCTCATCAGACTTCTTGTTTTTCTTCTTGTGGATATCATCTGATTTCTCTATTTCGGCTTCTGCAGGTGTTTTCTTAATCTCTCTTGCAATTGTAGCTTCCCTAGCTTTATTTAGGTTTGCTCGGGTGCCACCATGAACTTTCAAGATGTTGGATGTAATCCTTAATGCCTTCCTCTTATTGTATGCACTGTATAGGACATAATCAACTTGATTTGTCTTCTCTCTGTATGTACCCCATCTAGGCTCTTTTGGATCTTTAGGCGCAGATAAAATAAATTGTGCATATCCATCCAAAACATGTTCTTCTACTTCATAACCAAGTGGGTGAATCCATTTGGTTCTTGGCTCAACTGCTTCCATGCAAGTACAGTCAGTTTTCACCATGAAGCATATGGCGTCCTTGTATTTTTCAACTATCTTCTCTGGTATTCTAAACCTCTTCTGCATCTTGATTCTGAATGTCTTGATCTCCATATCCATAGAGTCCTTTACATTGATTTCTGATGTAACTTTTAATGAAATTTGAGACAAAGTAGGTTTTCTCCTGTGTAGGTAAAGATTAGAGACCTTACCAACAATGTGGAAGTATAAGTATATAATCAATGAACCAAATCTGAATATTTTGCTTTTGTCATGCTTGATAACTTTAATGTTCTCAATTAGTTGTGCGTGCAATATCTCACAAAGATTATATTGTGTGTTATCTCTTTCCATCCTTATTTCTGCCAGAACTATAGCTATGGATACACTATTAAGTCTTCTAACATGCTGAAACTTATAGCCAAGTATCATGGTGTTGATTTTGATGTCTTTTTCCACAATAGGATCAACAGTCATCCCGCGCCTATCGCTTCTAGATAAGCATGTCTACTCAACCTATTTCTTGACATCCTTTCCAGTGGGAAGAACAGGTCCAACCTTGGAGAGTCTAGTCATCTCATGAATGAGGTCAGCAGTAATGTAGACAGGAACTTCACCAATCCAAAATAGATCATCATGAATCCTACTGAGTATAATTTTAACCCATTCTGGTTCATAGAACTCATGCACATTTGTATGCTCAAAAATAGGGTTATCAGTGAGATGTGACAATTCATCCTTGAATGAGTAATCAAGTTTCATCATTGATGCCATGAGAATTGTTATGTTGTTGTCACCAATAGAATCCTTACAGTAGATGTAAGTACGTATGTCCTCTACATGCACGAATCCTAACGGAGTCTTGGAGAATGCCCCTTCTACATCATCTAGAACTGACTTGAATGGATTCTTTTTAAACATGAATCTCTTCCTTTCAATGATGTCAAAGACTACAAGGGTTGCCATACTTACTTGTTGATTTCTTAAGTAGGGTTTTACTAGATTTTTGAAATGACTCGTTCGTGCTAGGGTTCTATTTCAACTTTAACTCATTTTGGTAACCAACCAACAGTTATCCTTCAACACTTCAATGCTAATTTATCTTATGCTCTCTGAATGCTCAATCTCAAATGCAAAGTGAAGATATAAGATCTTTTACTAACTTATATATAAGTTACTGCATATAATGCTTGTTGTCGTAACGCGGTTTCCACTGAGAATTTCAATCTTTGTTTTTTTGAAGTACAAGTTGTGCGTCCATGCATACTCTCTCAGTTCATGACCAAATACATGAATCCATATGCGCATACTTAGAGGTGAGTATACCAGCCATGCAGGGGTTTGGACTAGAATAGCTCCCCCTAAGACCATGAGGGTCATCTAACCAGAAGTAGAAGTTGCGTCCACTATGGATGTATCTACTACCTTGTTAACATCATCATCTTTCTTTACTTTAACCCATATTTTACCTATATCTTCTGTAGCTTTTACAAACTTGACTTCTCCAGATTCTTCAAATAATGATCCTTTAGGCTTTTCTTGTCTTTGTGTTATGGATCTGCAAAACCTTGAGATATGTCCAGCTTTGTTACATGAGTGACAAATAATTGGAGGTCTATTGATATTGTTTGCCATGATGCATTGCTTGGTTGTGTGTCCATTATAATTACATATCTGACATGTAATGTTCTGATAGTTTCTTTGAGGTTGATTTCTCTAATTGTATTGAGTCAGATTTCTTTGGTTCTGCTATGATTGATTTCTTTGACTAGTTCTGCAATGTATAGCCCTATGAAAAAATTTATTACAAGAATAACAATAGCCATTGAAGGGTCTTACCTCTTTACAATCTCTTTCCAAATGTCCATTCTTGTTACAAGCATAACAAGTTCGGTTAACTATCTTGTGTTAATCTTTAGATGATTCTGCTCTAGCTTCTGCAAGATTCTCAATAGCCTTTAGTTCTGTAGATTTTTCTTTTACTTTCTTACTTTCTTGTATTGTATTGGTTTCACTTTATGCTACATTGTATCCAACACCAGTAGTATCTCCTCTTAATTTTTGTTCATAGAGTTGTGATTGAACTAGATCATAACTTGTGTGAAGTTTTTCAATATGATTCTTTGCTTCTGTCAATTCAGATTCTATCTTTTTCTTGATGTTTTCCAACTCCAAGATCTTCATATTTTCTTGCATAAGTTCTTCATCTAATTGTTTACTTTCTTTGGTCTTTTCCTCAATAGCTGTTAGGCTATCTCTTAGTTGTTCATTTAGATCTTCAATCTTGTCCTTTAGAGACATGTTTTCTTCATTCAACTTTTTGAACATTTTTCCCAAATCATTCGTAGAGCAATCTTTCAAATCTTTTCTTAATTTTTTGATAAGCATTTGAGAGCCATCAACTTTTAGTTTTAGTTATTCATTTTCTTTTTCAAATTTGTCAAGATCATCAAGGGCTACTTCAAGAGTATTTTTTAGATGTTTCACTTCTCCTGAATCCATGATCTCCTCAAGTGGTTAAACTTTCTTTCAGAGGACCAAAGCTCTAATACCAATTGTTAGAAACACTGAGAAAGGGGGGGGGGTGAATCAGTGTTTGGGTGTGTGCAAGAAGATGAGTCCACTTGACTAGGAACTTTTTACCTTAGTCATTTTTCCAAAATCGTGCTTCAAGAAATAGGGTGATGTTCTAAAATAATGGGGTGACGTTTTAGAATAGCGGGGTGACGTTTTGGTTCGGGACACTGAGCCATAATTCAAATCGTCACCTCGTAAGAGATGGGGTCTCGAAGCTAAACAGGGTCACACTCAAAATGGGGTGATGTTTAGAATGCTACCCCGTTTCAAAACGGGGTGACGTTTCATATGAGACCCTGTTTTGAAAACTATATATATATTTTTTTAGCACTTTTATTGTCATTTTCAGCTAGCACGATACCGCTCCAAAGCTCTACCCCATTTTGTTAGAGCCCAAACTCCTTCAGGTGATGATGTTTTCAAACTTTTTTTAGTTTTGTTGTTATTTTTTTTTAATTTTTTAGTAGTTTTAACTATTTTCTAATCATATTTGTTGTTTTTTCCCTTTAGAGTTGCAGCTCCTTAGTTTTCATCTACACCGCCTCTACCTCTTTGCTTGCTGTCTACACCACTTGCACGTAGGTCTTTTTTTAATATATTAAGTTTAATTATTGTTTTTTAAATAGTATTTATTGTTATTTTTATGATGAAAAATGCAATGTATGTCAAATTTATTTAATAAATTATTATAAATAAATGTTAAAATTAGTTTAGTAAATGTATTTAATTTTCTCGTGTATTTAGTATATATATCTTAAAATGTACAATAGAAAATTAAAACAAATGAGAAATCCATACCACATACCTGAAACAAATAACTTGTAATTTTGTAACCTTACATTTTTAACACATAATAGAAACCCTAGTACCTATGAATGGGTCCTCCCACCCCTTAAGACCCCTTTAGATGCATTAAAAGCTCTTAGGACCTATTACGTACCCTTTAGATGGATGCATTGTTTAGAT
>MU224277.1:103131-121019 GCA_018584345.1 Thuja plicata
CAACATTAGGGATATTTTCGTTCGCAACAACAAAATGCTCTTCATTTTCAACAACAATAGGGGGATTTTCATTTTCAAATTCTCTAAGTTGAAAAATAAAATGAGGCCTCATTAATTCAATTTCATCTCTAGAATATGCATCTAATAAGTCTCTATAAAGATTATCATCTATTATCGTAGGTTGAGTATCATTCAAAGATGAAGTCAAAGACGTACCTGAAACATCACTACAAGGTGCATTCAATGGCATGCTTTCATTCACCTCTTTCATATTTGCATCTTCTACATCCATTGTATCCCCCATGGTATCTTTAATGTTTGAGTCTTCAATTATTGTGGATCCTGAAGCTTCATTACTATTCATTTCGCACCTCCTCATTCTTCTATCTCTTTGACCTTTAGCCTCTTTCTCTTTCTCCGCTTGAATTTCCTCATCAGTCATAACCCTCCTTTGTTTCTTCTTTTGACGTTGTTTACATCCCATGATTAATAATTTAAGTCAATCACACAAGTGCCTTCAATAGTTTAAACCTGCAAAAAATTGTTCTATATGCTCCCAATGATTGATGCCTTCAAATGGAGACTAAAATAGTCAATAAACAATGCAAAAGTTGTCCAAATTCTGCAAATTCGATCATTGTCGACCGTACTTCGAGTACAAGAATGCTGATGCAGTAAAAAAACACAGAAGATTAAAAAAAAATGGTCAAATATGAAACGGGGTGACGTTATAAAATGGGGTGATGTTTCAAAAATGAAACGTCACCCCATTTCATAACGTCGCCCCGTTTTGGTTTAAACCAATTTCCAATGGCTGCGAAATGAAATGGGGTGACGTTATTAAATGGGGTGACGTTTTCTTTTTGAAACGTCACCCCGTTTTATAAAATTGAAATTTTGCCTGCCAAAACTGGTTCGGGTTTAGCCTTGGGAAAGGCTTGGTCAACCGACCCTTGGCTTTGGATCTGGTTTGACCTGAATGTTGAAGGCCATGTCCTTATGCACACATGAAACTCACTTTGGCCACAGATCGGATTGGGTTTTCGGAGGAATTTTTTGACGAAAAAAAAACCCATTTGAGATTAGACAATGAAGATTAATAATATGTAATATTTTTTTTAATTTGATTAATATTTCTATTTTTCAATCATTTTGTACTAAAACATGTCTATAGGAAAGAGAATACAAGCTTTTTTATAATTTTAATAACTTTTTTTTTAAACGTTTATTGAAAAATAAATTATATGACATCAAACTACACATAATTCTACACACTTTAAAAAAAAATATTAAAAAATCAAATGTTTAGGGAAAATTATGTTTGTCGTACACAAGAGAGTTTATAAACAATGATTGAGCCCAATATATAATTAATAAAAAAAATATTTAACAAAAAAATATGGAAAAATATTCTAATCAATCTTAATTGTGTTACTTACCATTTCCCAAAAGGGTTTAGATAAATAGTGTCATTTGAGTCTGATTTCGCTTGCCATACACACGAATGGTATAGTCCTAAAAGAGTGACTTTTAAAATGAGGGTTTTAGTAATCCCCATTGAAATTTGAAATTTATCATCTGGGTATTTAAAAAAATCACATATTTTGAAACTAGACTTCAAATCCTAAAATTTTATATTAGTGACTTTTTGGAAGATTCCATGTCTAAGTGCCTCAAATCTTTAGGTCAAACAGGACAAATTTGAAAAAAATAGGAAAAACAGTTCCACTTTTTGGCCATAAAGTGGACTCAACTTCTTGTTGGCACCCATTTGTCAATTATATTTATTTCAGCAACTTGAAACTTAAATCAAATAGATAAAAATTGAAGCATAACACAATGACACATAACACAAGATATGTTTACGGGGAAACCTTAATTAGAGGAAAACCCCGATGGGAATTAGTACCCATAAATGATTGTACTAGTCTTATGAACTTGTTAGAGTTCCTTTGCCCTGTTAGGAGCAGTCTTTACAATGCAAGTACAATGACCTTGTTAGGAGTCTTTACAAAACCTTTTTAAAGGTGAATGGCTCACTGCCAGAGCTCACTGCCCAATGATGAAGGCTACAACCTTCAGATAACTGATATACACTATATCAAAAGATGAACTATTTTTATGACATTATTGTCTGATCAGTTTCGTTTATGCGTTGATGCTCTAATCTCTTCAGGAGCTCTATCTCATACTGATTTTTTTATACTGTTCTTCTGGATATCTTTTCTACATATTTTCCACTCTCACACTTAATACAAAATTGCATGTTAAGTACATATACATGCATGAATAGACACGACCGAAAATAAGACCTTAGTCAGCCCAAAATCAACATACACAACGCTTCCAAATGAATTGGATTAAGCGTGTTTAAATGAGTGTTAAAGACATAATTACAAACATATTACAATAGGCGCATGGCCATTACAAAACAAAATATTATACGCTAATCAAAATTTGAAGTTGGCTTCATGCTCTGTTTGCTGAACTGCTAGTGGCACTTGACCTTGCTGTAACTTCTCCGTACTATCATATCTTACCATGCATGTATAGAATAATCATAATAACATGTCATAAATCTTAAGTGAAAAGGTGCATATTTTGATTCGATCGTACGCACGTGTTTTTGTGCTCTAATCAACTGTATATCTATTTTATGTTCTGTACTTGGCCAAATTTTGATCTTCAAGGTTTGTGAACTTGTCAAAACTTCATATGACTTTGGTTCCATAATGACAACACAAAACTAGTCATATAAACCCTGAGTGTCAACTTGCCAACACATAATCCAAGAATGTGCAGTAGTATGAGAAAGAGAATTGAAAGCTTTAAAAGGGAGGTGGTTAGATATTTTGCAGACAAGAAACTTGGTCATATTGCAAGACAATTTATTGACAAAAGGGAAGGTAAGAATAGACAAAGAATTGTTATATAAATTAGATACAACTTATCTAAACTTACTAATGAGAATTGTAAAGGAAACAAGGTGAACAAAGATCACACAAAGGGAGAAAACAAGAACTTGAGGAAGAATGGTCGGATCAAGAAGATAGAAGAGATAAACATGAACAAAGGAATGTGAAAGGGAAAGGAAAAGTTGAAAAGGACAAGGAACAGAAGCAAAAGAGAAGGATAAGAAGAAAGTACAACAAAGAGATTTTAGATATGGGATCTACATCAATAAGATCCAATGGAAAGTCAAAGGGACTTGCTCCTCACACTCAAAACTAAGATGTAGAAGGATGAATCAGTTTAGAAGAGCCACATGTAAATATCATCAAAGATAGATTGATGTATGGAGGCTACTACTCAGGGGGAGTAGTAAGCATGGTGAGGGATAGTTATCTAATCTTAAGGTGAGAATTTGTATAAAGCTACAAGGAAGTGCAAAAATCAGTAAGTTAAGTGTTTGATCAGTGTATGGATGTCTCAAAGGTGTGTGTCTCTATGTGCAATAAAAGAAAGATGAGATAGTAGAATTAGAAAAGGAAAATGAAGTAGACATTAATATGACAAAGATAATTCTATTAGAACAGTTGATACACATTTGTCATTGATTTCAAAGGGGGAGAGAAATAGATGTGAAAAAGCTATCAAGTATGAAGGGAAAGAGAAGCAGTTGTGGAAGACAACTAAGATAAATAAGATATCAGAGGAGAAGCTAAGAAGAAAGTTGATCAGATGAGAGATGCAAGTTTATGTACACTTGCACATAAGACAAAAGTGAGCTAAGGTATGTGGTGTGTAATTAAGGGGGGGAATTGATGAAGAGAAGAGTATGTAAACTGATTGGAACCAAGTCACGCATGTTCCCAGGGGGAGCATAAGAAGTGATATTAGAGAGACTCTGAAAGATAATGAAGGATATTGCTTGTAGTACTGTTGATTATCTTTCTAGAAGTAAGACTACCAGTTTCTAATTGTATTACTTATTTTTCACATCACATGTCACCATCAATGCCAAAGGGGGCGATTATTGGCATATTGGAAAATCTAAATGATGGTTGTGTCGGCATTGATGTCAACATAGACGAAGGATTGATCAAAAGAAGCAACCAAAAGAGTTATTTTCTTGATCTTGTAAGGTTCGGTGAGAAGCAGATATTGTAGAGAAGAATTCACACATGTAGAGGAAGCATGTTGAAGATGTTTACTATGATCACCCAAAGTTACAGAAGGTTTCATGATGATTTTTATTGGTGACCAAGTTGCAGAAAGTGATTGGCAGAGTGGGTGACAGACTGTGCCAACAAGAAGATAGAAAGAGGTTTAGTGTGCTCAACAAAGTAATAATTTTATGGTGTGAACCTAGGAGTTTGTAGGATACATACTTGAGTGTCTTCAACTCAGAGGGTTTTTACTTTAGAGGTTTGCAAGGCATAATCTTATGATCTCAAAGACTTGTTGACAATGTTCTTCAAGTGTGATGGAAAAGGGCTGGAAAATCCAATGGTTGTGATAAATTTGAATGATAGAGTGTTTTTCATGATGCTATAGGATGTTCTTGAAGTATGTGCTTGATGAGCTAGTAATACAAATGGATCCAAAGGATCGGATTGGTGGATTTTTTGGTCAATGGTAATATTTGTATTATTGTTCATGTTCTTGGCCGACCTAGCTGGTAAATCATATTGCGCAAGTGCTAAATTGTGAAATCTGGGAGATTTATGATATCGAGGTGGTAGTTATAGATGGTGGCTAGGACTTAGCAGTAAGAGATGGATTTGAATCATATAAAATCTAGTGCGTTGATTAAAAAATGGTGAATTAGGTATTTGTCAACCTAGTTATTGATATAAAATGATGAATTAGGGAAATTCAA
Source organism: Thuja plicata (assembly GCA_018584345.1). Lineage (NCBI taxonomy): Eukaryota > Viridiplantae > Streptophyta > Pinopsida > Cupressales > Cupressaceae > Thuja > Thuja plicata. The sequence goes on from MU224277.1 coordinate 107,954, forward strand.
GGTGTGGATCATGAAAGCGGATGCTAGAGGTGGCTAGTGAAGGGAGAGCCTGATTCAGTGTGAATCATAAGTATTTTTACAAGGGGTTGAATAGAGATTTGCATTGTGCTACATTGGAGTTGTATCAAACATGAGGTAGATGTCACTTACATAGTTTAAAAAAAATTGTATGGATCATTGTAATGATTATATTGTAAGGCAGTGATATTTCCTTAGGGTTGTAGTCCGAGGCTTTTCCTTTGAGAAGTGATCTCTAGGCAATGAGCCTAAATGCATGTGTGTTCCCCATATATTGTAATAAGGTTATACTTCTAACAAGGTATTTTCTTATTGTGGTTAATCAACCCCACCATGGTTTTTCCCCTAAAAGGGTTTCCACGATAAAAAAAATTGTGTCAACTTTTGTGGATGTGTTTCTAATTTGTATATGCATGCATGTTTCATACTCTATTTATTTAGATCAGATTTAAGGGTACACAAGTTAGAGGTTTTTGTGGCTTAAAGGTTTGAGGTTTAAGGTGTTGGAAACAACTAATTCACCCCCTCCCCCCCCCCCTTCTTATTTTTTTATTGTCATAATATTAACAAATGTAGAAACATGTTTAGTGGTAGAAATATAATTTTTCACTTTTAAAACCATTTCTCTTACTTTGAATATGCATGTAGAAACATGTTTAGTGGAAACAATATAATTTTTCACTTTTAAAAGCATTGTTCTAACTTTACATAGGCATGTAGAAATATGTTTAGTTGCAACAATCAAAAATTTCTTCTTTCACAGCTTCAACCAACTCCATGGAGATATTTGTAGGTTTTGTAATCAAAGGAGTGAACATTGGATTTGAATCATCTTTAAAACTGGTATCTTAGGCCCAATACAAGGGAGCTTCCTCTTGGCGAGAGAGGATTGAAGGATTCAAGATCTAAAAGAGATAAAATGAAGCACAAAATAATGACAAAAATATACTACTCAATAATGCAAATGATGTGATTACATATAGGTGAAATTGAAACCAAGTGCAACCATAAAAGGAGGAAAGAATTGGAGTGGTGACAAAATTGACCAAGAAATAAGGGAGATGTGTCAAATGTTATTTGACATTACTCACAACCTCTCAACAACCTAAACACCTCATGAGGAGATGTGTCAAGTTACCTATCTAGGCTTAAAAACCTATGTGGATACCTAGGTGGAATATAAAGTACACTAACATCTCCCCCTCTAGAATATAGCTTAGGTGAGTGCAAATAAACAATATAGGTCCCGACTACTAGCCTAGTGAGGTACCCATGTATAGTGAAATCTCTCATAAAAGGAGAAAGATAGAAAACCCAATGGGGAAAAATATCCTCCAAAAAAGAGATAAGAAAAGAATCTTATAAGGTCCCCTCCAAAAGATGATGATGTTGTTAATGTAGATTGCACACCAAGAAGAGCTTGTGGCCCTTCCTGAAAATCTGCCTGAATATGACTATCATATGTTGAATCATTTGAATTATTAGGACTAGAATTAGGATTTGAAGAGTTTACATCAAGTTGAGAAATCATATGGTGTTTAGCACAAGAATATTTAATCGCTTTAGAAAATAAGACCCCGCCTTTCAATTTCTCTTTGTCCATAGTAATTTCCTGATTTGAAGAAGATGCTTTGACATAATCAATTACCTCAATATTATTCTTTTTGAGTAGAAAAGTGAGGTGCTCAATTTGTTTTTTCATGCATTGATGTTCTTCATGAATAGTTTTGTTACAAAAGGAACATTTAACTCTCTCGGTAGTTGATTTAATTTATTAAGATGATTTATCATTTTTGAAGTTGTCAATTTTATCTTCTTTCTTCCCTTCCTTGTCCTTTTTAGTGCTCTTTTTCTCTCCTTTAGCATTTTGTTTCTTTTAATTTCCTACAATTAGAGCTTGTGCCTTAGTAGATTTAAAATTACCTATTTGAATTATTTTTTCTTGTTCCCTTGCAAGATTAGAAATAAAGTTATCAAGTGAGGGCATAGTCCATGAGGTATGAAGGGCTCTTTTAGTGGAATAGAAAGTAGAGGCAAACATAGAAAATTCCGAACCTAGTTTGGAAAGTACAAAAAATGATTAATTGATCGTCTATCTTGTCAATTCCATAATCTTTTAATTGTAACTTCAAAGATTTAAATTTAGTGAAGAAGTCCTTTAAAGTTGAAAAACTTGAAGGACTAAGACCTACGAGTTGATTTTTCAACTCACAACTTCTAAGTTCATCAATTGTCCCAAATAGTGTTTTGAGAGCTTCCCAAACTTGGTTGGGTGTTTTCAAGTTCTCAACATAAAATAATAATTCACGAGATAAATTTAAACATAGAAAGCTAAATGCTTGGTCACACTTATTGAAAAAAAATTATTTGTCCTTAGGTACATTAGGTTTTTTTTGTTCCCATTGTTACCCTAAATTAGCCTATATTATTTAGTCCAAGAATGACCTTCAACTTCCAATCATGACAATTGAAAGGTGTTAGAGGTTGTATAGTCATATGAGGATTCATGTGTCTAGACTTAGATTGTTGCTTTGTAGAATGTAGAAATGAAAAACACTTCTTAAGGAAGTGTGAAAAATAGAAAACACATAATACCTACTTGATTATCTTTTGTTTCCCCTTATTTTTGGCACTTTATAGGAGTACTTTGTAACCAAACCCAAAAAAATAATAAAAATGGTGATTTATAATGAAGTGTTTCATTTGGATTTATGACAAAAACATGCACTTTTACAAAAAAATAGAACTCTTTTTTGAGTTGTTGAGCACGAGTTATGAGCAAATTAATATTTGCCTCTTTACAAAATTATACCTCCTATAAAAAATTTAATGGTGCAAAATTTTAACTTCACCCAAAAAAAATTTCCAGGGCTAAAAACCTATATGACCAGGGGCTACAATTCCAAAAAAGGTGCCCCCCTCTTCGATGACACCACGTCGAGCTTCCTGGCTCGTAGTTCATTGGTGATGTGCCCAGAACCGCTACCACTCGGAGACATGACCCTTGACTGCCCTTTAAACACGCACACAACACAACCACATTTAAATGCACCAGCAAGACCTACAATGCAAACTCACACAGAACCTTTCAGATGTACAACAATGGCTTTAAAATTTCTCTATTCTGCTCTGATACCATGTAGAATTTAGGATCTAAAAAAGATAAAATGAAGCACAAAATAATAGTAAACATCTACTACTCAATAATGCAAATAAGGTGAGTACATATAGATGAAAGTGCAACCATGAAAGGAGGAAAGAACTGGAGTGGTGTAAAATCTCTCAAAAACCTAACACCTCATGAGGAGATGCGTCAAGTTACCTAGCAAGGCCTAAAATCCTATGTGGACACCTAGGTGGAATATAAAGTACACTACCAAGGATTATATGGTCTTTTTTGAAGTGGCCCACTTGTTACCCAATCCTTTCCTCTTATGAGTTCAACATGACCTACTACTAGAGGAAAGACATCTACAAACCTACATAAGGATCTACATTCTTATAAAAACTAAATAGAGTAAAAAATAAAGAAAAAACGAATAGAAAATAGTTGCATAGCATCTCTTCCTGCCTATCTTTTAAAAGAACCTATGTAAAATATGCCAAGAGATATCAAATTTTAAAATATATTAAATTTATTAGAGAATGCTAATATGAATGGAACATAAATTGAACCCTAATATTAATTGAAACTAAATCATGATCCATTGAGCTAGAAATCATAAGAGTCAAAGACATTTGCCTATATATTAAAAGAATCTATGTAAAATAAGCCAAAAGATATCAAATTTATAATTATATAAAATTTATTCTAAAACCAATCTTAATTGAAGATAAATTGAAACCAAACTATGATATAAACTAACCTGCCTATGTTTTAAAATAATCAATAAAACAAAAAATAATTAATATAAAATAACTAAAAATATATCAAATTTCAGAATATAGAATATTTATTGTAAAATGCTAATCTTAATTGAAAATAAATTCAACCCTAACGCTAATTGAAACCAAACCATGAACCCTTGAGGTAAAACCGATGAAGATTCATACACGTTCACAGCAATTGGATAGTATAAATAAGATGACGCCATTGTTGGTATCTGAAGTCCAAGGTAGAAGAGCATTATATCCTCGTGCAATGAAGAAGTTATGATCTCTCTGTCAAAGAAAAAGTAAAATACATGGTCCAAATTTCGTAGTATAAAATGTACCTTCAAAACTCCTTTCTCGCCTATACAATGCTTTCAGCCTAATAAATATGCATGTCGTTTATTGGATCGACTTGTTACAGAAAATAAGTAATAGTCAAAGATCTACCAGGACTGGAAAGACATAGACAGAATAGGGAGTCCCTAATTTTCATGTAAAAGGTATCAAAGATAAAAATAAGTTTTTTTTTTTCAAATTGGTAAAAATAAATTATTTTGTTTGCAAATTTTTTATGATTTTCCATTACAAAATATGCAGATCATGAAAAACAAACAAATGTTAAAAATTTTATGGAAATTTGTTGTGTTTTCTCTTTCTTTTTAAATTTGGTCAACAGAGCAGCAGTAAAACAACATTATCTTACTGTAATAGTCAAAGATCAACTACAGCTGGGAAAGGACATAGACAGAATAGCAGTAAAACAGCATTATTTTACTGTAAATTTTCTTTTAATGAAATTATCAATAGATTATATTAACTTAAATAGAGAACTTACAGCTAAATCCAAAATAATAGTGAGGAAAAGTCACTCCCCAAAAGTCATATGAACAAAGCCCAGAATCTATAGAAACAATTAGGGCGTAGGCTGTATCTTACTGTAAATTTCATAGTATTTCATGAAGGGTTTTTAAGACTGTTATTGCTCAATTAAAAGTTAACACTTATCCATTCTGATGTGAAATAAAATCTGGAAAAGATTTAGAAAAGAACAAGGGAAAAAAGTGTCTTGTTTTTAATAAAGTGATATATTAGAATCAGAAAAATGACTTAGTTTAGCCAGGTAAATTCAAGATCAATGGAGAACAAACCCACGGATCAAACTAGCTTACCTATTCATAACTGGCTAACCAGAAAAACATTTTATTATAAGTGTGATGTCTTCAAATATCAGAAACAAACATATTAAAATCTTGACAGTTGTTTTTTTTGGTACAGTTTGTTCAACAGAGGGTTTGTTAAGAATTAAAGGAGCTCAATGTCACATTGAATAGAAAAAAATTAACATACAGCTCAAAAAATGACTTACTGGTTGTCCCATAAACTATTTTTAATGCAGAATCAGGAAAAAAACTTTCTTATGGAGTGTGATGTCTTGGAACATCAGAGACAGACATCAATATCTTGACAGCTGATTTATAGTACGGTTTATTGAGTAGGGAGATTGTTAAGAATTAGGAGAGATCATGGTCGCATTGAATAGGAAAGAATTCTATGATAGAGAAAAAAAATTGACAAGATTGGTTGTCCCATAAACTATTGTTAAAGTGTGGAATCAGAAAAAAAAATTCTTTAATATGAAATGTGATATTTTCCGACATTAGAAATAAACATGTCGATATCTTGATTGCTTTGTTTTTTTGAGTTTTTTTGGTAGAGACTATTCAACAAAGAGAGACTATAGAATAGAAAAAGATTTGAAATACAAAGATAACAAGACTGATCTTCCTATAAACTATTTTAAATCTAATATATGTTAAAAATAATTCACCCATTCGTTAAATTGTTCTTCTTGATTAACATCTGAAATCTTGATAGTGGGAATATCATTATCTTATACTTCAATTTGTGGATTTTAATTGGATTAGCTTTCTTGGAAGCTTCTGCCCAGTGTCGGTGGTGGAATCCAAGAGGCCTAATATTGACTGGATGATTGCATATAATTGTAATTGAGGACAACTCGGCCAACTGTACATCGAATAGTCTTTTCGAAAGACATTTTGCAGGTCTCAAACTTCTTGAATAAAAGCACCTGCATTGAAAGCTCTTCTAACTCTAGGGATAGAAACAAAGACTTTGTAAGTGGGTCCAAGTCATTTATTTGCTAGAGGATAGAATAGAGTATTTGTTCGAAGCACTCGAAATTTGATCCAATTATCTTTAAAAACTATTTAAAAAATCTACAGTGAACAATGGCTGTAAAGTCAAAATAGAGGTCTTATGTGTGTGTGAGAGAGAGATTTGTATTAAAGGAATTTTGGTCATAAAATGACATACAATCTAAATTGTAGTAAAGGAATTGTGGAGAAAAAATGATACATTATCATAGATGTGCAACCTATGAGGGTATTTGTACTTGGTACAAATACAACTTGAAAGTTGGAAGCTTCAACAAGTTATTTGAGGAAGCAAAGATCAACAAGATGACCAATATCTTCGTCAAGATTCATAACAAGAGAGATGTGCTGTCAAAAAGAGTTTAAAGATTACTTAAGGATGTGGTTCTCAATCCCTTTGACTGTGTAGTCTTATGATTCATTCGTCCATCCATCTTTCATTGTCAATCACTCAAAGCAACATTCAAAACATTGATGTATAGTCAAAACATAGTACCAAAACAACTCTATCTCAAAGCAACAAACATGGAACCATCTTTGAGAATCCACCCAAGTAGGTCATTTTCTATTGCCTTGTTACCAAGTGAAGGTTTAACATATAACAAAGGAAAGGATTTTTGAATGTGAATGAGAACAACTTAGAAACGATGAAGACAACAATGAGATGGGGTAGATAAGATGACATCATTGTAGTCATCAACCCCTCCGTACACACCAAAGCCTTGGGAGACAATTATGAGAAAAGCATTAACCATCATGCAACAAAGAAGACAAGTGAATGAAGGTATTTTAATGACGTTCATGAGACCAGTGGTCCAAGGGACCAAAATACACCAAATAATCTAGTTTTAAGTTCTTTTCCATGTCACCCTTTCGATTATGAATCTTGAACAAGCAAGTAGCTGTTTTGTGAAGCCTTGCCTATTCTAAAAGCTCTTTCAGACTGTCTACCTTCAAATCATTTTCAAACTATCTATGAATATCTGCATACCTTTTTTAATGCAATAAATGCAAGTCCTTTCTTCTTGATATCATAATGACATGAGCTTTAACTGTATAAGTAAGAAAAAGGTGATTCTGGTCCAATGCTCCCACCGTCCATGAAGATCGGTACATGTATGCTCTCTCAATGTTTTACAACTATCAAACTGCTAAAAACGTACTGCAAATGTACCTTCAAGTCCTTTCCCACGCAAAGAATGCTTTTGCCAATAAGTATGCCTGCCAGATGAAGATCTGCTTTCATTAGCTTGTAAGGAAACTGAAAAGTTCTCTGCAAATTTCTTTTGTATTTTATTAATAACAACAAATGAGATTACAGAAAGTTGGTGATAGTGAAAGAATTACTGATTGGTAGAATTCTTTGATCAAAACAGATTAAAACGTTTTGGACTGTTAACTCAAAATTGTATTTCATTAATCAATTCGAATAGTCTCATGAAAAAGCAATATGGTTTTTCCAAAGTTCATGTTATCATATACCTAGATATTTTAGTTCATTGTATAATAATATTTAACACATTTTTTAATTTGATTGAGTAATATTTTGAACATCAAAATTCCAAATGATATTTTGTATTCAGAGAATGAGATCAAATTAAAAAAGAGAATAGAAGTATAATGATACGAAAATTAAAAATCTATGTATATATAATCATTTTATTTTAAAACAAATAGTTTTAGACTATTATAATTGAAAGAGAACATATTATTTATATAATTTCATAAACAATTTTGATCTGATTAACATAATTAAAAATTTAAAAATTGCACAATTAAAATATGATTTAATTGTATAATATCAATATTTCAGATCATATTCTATGATCTATTTTGTTCCTAACTAGATATAATTATATAAGATAATAGAAATAAAATTAAAAAATCAAAATAAGGTAAAATAAGAAAAGATAATAAAAATACTAAGGAAACATTGATGTCATACAACTGTATCCAAAAATGTTTGTATACAAAGACACTTCATGTCGAAAGGACCGACACTGAAAAAGGACAATCATAAACAACATTACTGTACTTTCAATACCATAGCAATTCCCTGACAGTTTTAGGCTTAAAAGTAGGAATGTGAATTTTAATGGAAGATCCTGCCGGCCAGATTGTGTGGCCCCCTTGGAGTAATGAGAGAACACTTTTTAATTTGCAGGTTGACCATGAAAAAAATTGTCGGTGGTGGAATGCTTGTGAGACGTTGGAATAACAAGTGAAATACCAAGCCTGGAGACTAATTATGACTATATTTGAGGACCACTATACATTGATTGTCTTTCTTAAAAGTGTTTTTGTTTTACTGGTGTCATCCTTCACCATTAAAGTTTATTGATATTAGAGAAAGAATGTGAGATATTGTATATGTTTCAATTACAATTCATTTCTTGTTCATTCAACTTTCAACTTTCTATTTATTAATTATAGGGGAATATAAATAAATAAATTATAGGTAGCTACTTTTTAATTCTTATACAAAAATTTATGAATGTCCAAAGTTAATGGCTACTGTACTTCTCTTATGAATTATGAAAATTGAAAATGAAAGATCACTATTGAATCAATTATGTCTTGTAAATTCAATTATACAACATCTAAATGCTTCATATTAAACATAGCTATGAATAATAAATAATACTCTCCGTGCAATGAATAATTATATTATTATTTAGATCAGTTTTCAATAGCTTTTTAGTCAATTACAGTTGTTCTTCATTCTAGATGATTATAAAAAATTGGGATAATTGGTGAGGATAAAAGTACGAGTTATAAAAGTCTATTTATTTAGGTTCAAATTCTTCAAGCCTATTTGGGTCAGGTTCAAATTCTAATTGAATTTATAGATGGATCTTTTACACATGTTTATTCTAAGAAGGCTTGTAGTTTAGATATATGCTTACTCATATATTTGGAATCCACTACATAAAGACACAGATGCAGACATCTATATTTGTAATTAACATGTTTCCATAAAAAAATTCTACAAATAGTCCAAAAATCCAAAACTCACAAACAACAACTACTGAAAAAAGAAGACACCAAATTGTCCATTTCATAATAATTAATTTTATAACATTTTATTGAAGTTGTTTTAGTTAAAGATATCCTTTATTTTTTTTATGACCAATTATGATTTGAAACATACTAATATATATTCTCTTCTTCTTTCTTCTTTTTATAATAGATTTTCTTCTTTTTATAATAGATTGTTAGAGCAATTTAAAATGTTGATTCTAAAACATACACACTGTATTCAGAAACACTTAACAGACATATAATTAGATTTAAAAAATTATCTTTATAAACAGCGGATAACTCATCCCAATGCCAGAAGTCCCCTAATCAAGTATGGATATTCATTGGGTTAGCTTTCATGGTTCCCGGCAAATTGTGGGCAGATAATGTGGTCCTTTTGCAGTGAAGAGACAATGTGAGAGGCAGCAAAAGAGTGTCGGTGGTGGAATCCTTGTAAGGATTCTTAAGGTTGGATGTTGAAATTAGGAAGAAATACCAACTATGATTGGATATGATTGTATCTGAGTACAAATGTACATCAAATTTCATTCCGATTTAGACATCTTCAATGTCTTGAATTAAAACACTTGATATGAAAGGCTCATCAAAATTGGGTGGATAGAAACAAGGACTTCAAATGTGGGTCCAAAGTAGTTTAGCTATTTGGGGAAAGATTATTTATTCCTAGCACTTAAATATTTTTAATTGAGATAAGCTAGAAAATTATAGATTGCAGTGAATAATGGCCATAAAATTTTAAAGCCAAAACAGAAGTCTTATAGAGGAAAACAAACACTAGAACATTTAAGGTACGGTATGAGTGAACTCTAAATTGTTTGAAGATTGAGAAGTTATCTAATAAGATATTGTTATTGTTGTTTAGTAGTATATTAAAGATTGAAAAGTGAAAATCAAAATTAAATATAATTAAGAAAAATAATGATCTATCTATAAAGTATATCAAAGATATGGTTATGATTGAGAAAGTAGTTATTTACTTTTTAACAAGAAGAATGCATGTAACAAAGAAAAACAATTAGTTGATCTATTTTTCTATTAATTTTCAAAATATAGTTTAAAGCTTTGAATTTTATATCTATATATACCTTATATATTTCCTTCATTAGATTATGTTTCAATGAGTTATATAACCTTTTAAAATTTTATAAGGTATTTATTGTCTTGTTTTAAATCAAATCATACAAATAAATGTATTAATCTTAGATCAAAGTTCATCCTAAAGGAATAGGTTCCTTAGCTTCCCTTCCTACTTGTCTTGCATATGAATTTATTTACTAGTAAAAAAACTCCTAATGAAAGGAATACTATTTAAGGAATACTATTTATATAATAGTATTTCCAAGCTAATCTTTCTTCTCCGGAGGCATTTGAGTGAAATAGCTTAAGGAGGTAGTTTAAGTCTGGCTAGTAACTCATATATCCTTGATCTTTATTTTCACTCTTGGTTAAGGATAATAATGTTAGTTATTTCTTTTATTGTTTCTTATAGTAAAGTAAATTTCATAGATCATTTAGTACTTATCCTACAACAATATATTAAGTGTGTAGAGTGTGGTTAGGAATATTAGACTTGAGAAGGTTTTTAGTTATTTGTGAGGGACTTCATAGTAGTATACTTATTAGATCGCATGATTAATAATTATACATATACATTGCAGTGAATAATGGCTATAAAATTTTAACAAAGAGACAGCCAAAACAGAAGTCTTATATAGAAAAACAAACACTAGAATATTTAAGGTAAGGTATGAGGAAACTCTAAAAATTTTAACGATTGAGAAGTTATCTAATATGATATTCTTTTTTAGTAGTACATTAAAGATTGAGAAGTTAAGATAATCAAAATTAAATATAATTAAGAAAAATAATGATCTATATATAAAGTATATCAAAGATATGATTATAATTGAAAAGGTAGTCATTTACTTTTTAACAAGAAGAATGCATGTAACAAATATAAACAATTAGTTTATCTATTTTTCTATTAATTTTCAGAATATAGTTTAGAGCTTAGAATTTTATATTTATATATACATTACATATTTCTTTTATTAGATTCCCTTTCAATGAGTTGTATAGCCCTTTAAAATTTTATAAGGGTGATCTAGAATTTATTGTCTCATTTTAAATCAAATCATACAAATATATGTCTTAATTTTCCATCTTAGATCAAATTCCATCCCATAACTTAAGGGAATAGGTTCCTTAGCTTCCCTTCCTACTTGTCTTGCATATGAATTTATTTACTAGTCAAAAAATCCTAATGAAAGGAGTAATATTTATATAATAGTATTCTCAAGCTAATCTTTCTTCTCCGCCAAGGCATTTGAGTGAAATAGCTTAAGGAACTAGTTTAAGTCTTGCTAGTAACTCATATATCCTTTACCATGGAATGATCTTTATTTTCATTAGGTGTAGATTCCCTTATATGTATTGTCATTTATATAACTCAAGCCTTGGCATATAGAAAATTATATATAACTAAGTTCCTTCTCCCATAAAATATACTAAAAAATGTTAAGTATTGATTACAAAGATTTAGGGGGGGTTAAGGCATGAACTAGGCTTCTTCACTCTTAGTTAAGGATAATAATGCTTGTTATTTCTTTTATTGTCTCTTATAGTAAATTAACTTTCATAGATCACTTAGTACTTACCCTACACCAATACATTAAGTGTATAGAGTGTGGTTAGAAATATTAGACTTGAGAAAGTGTTTAGATATTTGTGAGGGACTTCATAGTAGTATACTTGTTAGATCACATGATTAATAATTTTGGCAAGGTACTTGATTTGCAATGCTTTGTTGATTTTGAATCTAAAGATCTAGATAGTACAAAATCTACAGGTGGTTATGTATTCACTTTGTTAAGTGGTGTACATCATTGTATTCAACCAGAGGATAAAGGAGGACTAGGAATCATTGATCCATATACTCAAGGAATCTTCTTAACTTGACTAAATGGATAATCAAGGCTTTAGAGGGCTCGATACTCCATGGAAGAAATTGTTTAAATTTTGCATTCAATCAACCTCTTGCTAGTGATTCTTTGGGCTCCATTAGTTGAAAAGATAAACTCCATCTACCACAATTCTTTCAAACTCACAGATCTACCCCCTTAAACTCTATTTGGAAAGCTTGACATATTACGGTTGGTTAATAGCTTGACTTATTTTTTAAAGGAGATGACTCTAGCCCATGAAAAAATCTTTGTTACCATAGTTGAATGAATTATAACAATTCAATCTCTGAATTAAAAGGTACAACTCCTATATGTAATGAATTCAATGGTCTGTTCTTCAAATAATCTAAATGGGGTATGCTTTTTACCAAAAAGCAAGAAACCATGATATATTCATAGATAATGATCACAAAATTTTAAAAAAAGAGATTTATGTTTATAACAAGTTCCACTAACTCCTCTGCTCTCACACACAGACGAAAATAGAAAAGATCTATTCTAATTACGAAAAATGATTCTTCTATCACAAAGAGAAATGAAAGATATCATGCAGACGGTGCCGCAAAGAATACCCAGAACATCAATCCAGAAAACAAAGTTCCAAATTCATAATCCCCTTTAACTGCATTTCCAACTAACAAATTCCACTTAATAATAGAAGAAAGATAAAACTTTAATGAACAACACAAAATTCTAAATCTGAGTCACACTCAGTTATCACAGTAACAGGGGAGATTTAGGCAATTAAACTATCAATCCTTTGCATTGAGTTTTACTTCAAAATATATAGACCCTTAGTCTTGCATAGACGGTTACAAAAATGTTCTCAAAAACTTGTTTCTTTAAGAACCTCCTGTTAGTTTGTTAGTTTGGACAGCTGTCCCACCACTTGCTAACAATAATTAATTAATTATTAATTATTTGTTTGTTTGATTCCCCTAGGTGACAACTTGCAACAACTTGCAATTAATTTTTTGATTGGTTGTTGGGTTGTAA
>MU224277.1:164819-174875 GCA_018584345.1 Thuja plicata
TTTTCTTGCAAATAATGTAATTAAGTGTGAGTGTACATGTCTAGTTGGCATGTTAATGTGTCACTCCACTTGATGTGTCGACATCTTGAATGGTGTGTAAGGAGATCATGGCTGAAATGGTTATGACTGATTCCTATGACACGTAAGAGCTATTTCTAGGAGATTTCAATGACAGGTGAAGACATGCAAGACATGTGGCAACTGATAAAGTTGAGTACTTTACACTCTTCCACAATCGTTAGGGTTCTTGTTTTCTCGGAGAATGGTAAAACCCTAATGCAGCTATCTTTGGAAGTTGCCCTAAAAAAGAAAGCGCATGTATAAGCATTTTTAGGGTTACAGAAATGGATACGAAAAAGAGTGTATTGTTGGTATAATCTGGTGCTACTAGATTTTTCTATGTGTGTCGATTGTCTCCTGAAAGAACTTTCATTGCAAGTGTGTTGTAACCGTTGTGTTGAAGATAATACATTGTGCAGGTTTTGGAGTGCTGGGGTTTTTTACCGAAAGGTTTTCCCCAGGGTAAATCATTGTGTCATTCTCTATTTTCTGTATGCAAGGTATGTAGCTGCAATATCATTGTTAAAGTAGTTAACAAATCTGAAATTGTAAGGATTTAAAAGAATTTGCACAATACTTTCCTATAGAGATTAGTGTAGGAAGTTGTTTTTGCACCTAAGTTTCCTTACATTAAATATCATCCTTCATCCTCAAGATTCCTAATCCCCAGACAGAGCCATTGTTACCTCTGATTTTTTCTTGTTATTCATCGACTTATTCCTCTCAAAAATCACCCTATAATCTTTTTCGAAGTATATTATCACCATGGTTTTTTCCCATCCTTTTGCATTTCCCTCTTGTCGGTTGAACTTGAATCTTGAACTAGCCTAGATCAAGGTTCAAGGTTCAATAACACCCCACAGTATATTTTTATTTCCTTTTTTATTTTCAAGTAAACTAAGCAGCATGTTTTACAAAACTTGTCTTTCAATTGAACTTGGAATCGTGAACTAGCTTAGTTCAAGGTTCAAGGTTCAACTATGCATTTCAACTTGCATCATGTTTTGACGATCGTTAATTTTTCATTCTTGTTGCTTGTGTTATCTTTTTAAACATGCCAAGGGGTAGTTGTGTCTTGTCTCAAATTGAACTTAAATTTTGAACTTGCTTCGTTTAGAGTTCAAAGTCCAATGGATGCTCTCAAGCCAAGAGGAGGAAAAGGCGGTGGTGATGTGACAGAAATGATAGCTGGTAAAGAATGTGGCATATGTGCATGGCGCGGATATAATCATCATGAGAAGTGATATTTAAGTGTCATTTTGCTCGTGAGAAAGTACGGCAATTAATGTGACAATCAAGAAGACCTCTTTTCATCATTAATTAAAATCTTTTGCCGACATTTCATCATTAATTGCAAATCTCCCATGAGCTTGTGAAAAATTGGTAAATAAATGGGTGACACTTAATTTTGTTTTCTATTATGGTGAAAACTTTTCTGATTGAGGCAGAAGTAACAGAGAATCCAAGGTATCATCTTCTCTCTGAAAGCTTAGAGAAATTGTGTGAATTAAAAGGTTAGTTGTCTTCTCCTGGAGCTCCCGATTCAAATTGAAGTTGTTTGTGATTTTGAAGTTAAAAACAAAGACCCTGTAGAACTTTTGCATTCTTTGTTCTTCTTACTTTGTATTGTTGTCTTCATGTACCATGAAACCTCCACTCCCAAATTTTGGGCGTACTTCTTGACTAATTAGCTCTCTATCAGAGTGTGACGACACATCAATAAGGTCAAGGGCATTGGAAGAAATTAGGAACAAAGTTAAAAATCTCATCCCAGGTTCCATGATAGAAAAAGTAGTCCGGAGTGGGTTGGCAGAAGTTGTTGCATTTCCAATAGCGACTTCGTGCCCTGAGCTGGTAGTAGAATGTGTCAAGCGTTATAGTAGGGAGGAGAAATGTATCAAAAAGATATATGGGAGCCCATTAGCTTTCATAAATAGGGATGTTATTTTAACAACAATGGGTATTTCTGGGAAAGATCCCTATGAGGGATGGACTACTTCCTCTTCTCAATCTATTTTCTCTACCCAGTGAAAAGTTTATAGGAATGAAATTGCATAGAGTTGGCTATTGAAGCCACAAAAGGGAGGGTCTAGGCTGCCTAAGCCTCTTACCATAGACCACTTTAAGCCAGAGGTTGGGGAATTAGTTATATTACTCAACAGGGTCAAGGGAAACCAACATCCATATTTTTGGCAGGATTGGATGTATTTTTACATTCAAATAACCCTAGGCGGCCATAAATTCATTGACTGCGCGGACACTATTGCAACTGAACTTCACCATCAATTGGAAAACTTCCCAGGAAGGTCTAGTTTTCACATGCCCTCATACTTGTTCTATGTACTAGAATGCACCAAGGAGTGGAAGGGCCTCTTCCATGAATTACCCATCCCAAATATGAAAGTATATGACTATTACCCTCATCTGCAGAAAGAATTTCACATTGATAACTTCATGAAAGTAAACAAGATTTTTTCTGGAAAGTTAGTCTATGACATGCAGGGGAATATTGAACAGAGGATGTGAGAAGAAGCTAAGCACTTTGTCAACACTTATGGGAGTTTCTTTATCCAGTTCAGGAGATTTACTTACATAAGGGTCGGTGGGTTTGAAGGTCAGTCAGTCAAGCTCCCAAGATATGCCTTAGATAGCCACATCATAACTAAAGTATGTCGCCAATTGAATCATGTGCATAAAAGTGTGAAGGATAGGAAAGGCCGACCAAAATCAAGCTTTCCCATTGAACTGGGGTTCTACACAAGTAAAACGTCATCGAACGCCCTCAATCTAGAGCTAGAATTAAACAAGTTGAACCTGAAGACCTTTAAGGAGAGGAAAGATTTTGACAACAGGGGTTATGCAGCCCAGCACTTTAATTTGCCTACTGAGTTTCAACATCTTCCCTAGATGGAAGATTACTAGGAAAATTGCACAGATGATTTTGAGGTAAGAAGAAGATCATGGTCGAGATTCACTCTCAACCAAGTTGTTACCCTAAGAATACACCTTGACATCACAGTGGTAGAAGAAGAGGAAGGTGAAGAGGTGATTAATGATCAGTATGAAGCAAGAGTCAGAGGATTACCACTGCCCGAAAAAGACTGGAGTGTTGATGAAAGGGACAACATACATATCAAAACTCTTAGTGTGATCAAAAGAACTTAGAAATGGATTAATGATAACCTCCTGTGCAGAAGAGGCATAACACACGGAGATCTGCACTTGCCATTCCTTACGAATATCCTATTGCTTCATCTAATGTTGATGTTTCTATTGCAGGTTCCTCCAATTTTAAAAATAAGAGAACTCTCAAGTCCAAATCTAGAAAATGGGGCATCCCCTGTATCACCCCATCTATGCGAGTCACAAGGACTAGATCCAAAAAACAAGACGTTGTGGCGGCTAGGGAAAACAAAGTGACCAATCTAGATGAAATGGATAGTCCAACATCAGAAAAGAACACTTCTCCTAAAGATGTTGAAATGTTAAAGGTCGGCTAGTCCGATACAGGGAATTCCACAGTTGTTGGAATGAATACTCCTCTACAAACACCACCTCTGACACTAAAATGGTTGGAGACATCAACTAGCAAGAAAAGGAATGTGTTGCATATCACACTACATGTGGAGGCCATGGTTAGCAAATGCTTGGGGATTACAGTTAAGCCAAAAAGGATCAGGATTGAGTCTATGATTGACATAGCCAAGAAAATAGGATGTTGGGTTGTTGAGCGAGCAGTCCCTAAGGAAGATAAGATATCAGCGAAGCTACTGCCGATGACTTTACAGTCGAAAAGATAGATCTTGGAGTTGCAACCAGAGCAGTAGATGCAAAGAATCTAGAAAAATCCACCAAGAAGATGGTGTACAGGAATTTCAAGGACGAGAAGGATAAGAAGGAACTGAAGTCCACAATCAAAAAGTTGGCAGAATTCATACAGGAAGTCTGGGATCCTAGTCCTCTACCATTAGCTCAAGTACCTCAATCCTTTGACCCTCATTCTCCCGAGGTCAAAAAGACTATGGATCAGATTCAGAGGAACAAACTCATTGTTGATGTGTTCGGAAAGTGGATACCGGGCATGATCCAGCGTGGAGGTGACTATATCACCCAGTTAATTCAAATGCATGGAACCGTTATAGCATCAATCTCAGAAACACTAACAGAGTTGGATGAATAGGAAAAGGAAGAGAATAAATGGGATAATGTAATGAATTAGATGAACGAGATTGAAAAATATAGAGTAACAAAGTTCCTTGTTGAAAAACCAGTCCCAGACCTGGATGAAGATGTCCTTTATGTATCCATTAAGAGTATCGAATGGCGAAATTTATTTATCAAGGCAGGACATGAAGGAGCTACCCATTTGTTGAATGAGTTTAAGGGATTGAGCGACACAATGCAGAAGGATTTGAAGTGTCTAAACATTACTCTGATGAGTGAAGATGGTCAAAACATCAAAGATGCAGGGGAGATGACCTAGGAGTTTGAAAGGGAGATTTCAGCCATAAGGGATAATTAAGACCTAACAACAGAATATTTTACATTGATGGCTAATATTGAAGCCATGTTGGTAGTTTGTGTTGATCATCTAGAGTCACACTAATAGAAAATTATCCAGGTGTGCAAGAACAAGAAAGTGTTGAAACAGAGAATAATCCATATTACCTTGTCGCATTATGCCACTATCATGAGTGTTTTCGGCACACACAAGGAGTGGAGGAACGCCTGCGCCACCAATGTTTCTAATGACCAGTCTATAGGCTCCAGCTCATCTGCCACTCTATGATCATGCTCTGTCAATCTCGAAGTGTTTCTAGTCATTTTGTTGTTCCTTTTTTTAGTAATACTTTGCAGTTTAAAAATGGTTTTCATCCCAAAGCTTTGGGAGAGTTTTTTGGGCTTTAATTGAATGCTCTAAACTGATGGCTATATATAGGCAGGAAAAACATTGACTTGGCCGATATCAATTTTTGGAGAATTAGATAGAATTACTTAGTGATCTATTTTAGTTTTATTTTTGGTGTATTTTCTAGGATATACTTTGAAGATCGTTTTCTGAAATCAATGAAAGAAAAATGTCCACTGTTATAAATATGTTGGTTTATATTGGTGAATTGATCTTTGTTGGGGTATCTTTGGTTGAACGGAAATCTTTCTTGAAGTAAATCTTTCTTAGCCTTAGTATTTTAATTGTTGCAGTTTCATATTTTCATGTGTAGTAAACCGAAGTCTGTGGGCTTCGTAGAATCTATATATTTCTTTTCAGTGGAGTGATTGAGACATATTTATGTGTGAATTACTGTGAATGCCTTATTTACTTTCTGGTAGAAAGTATGTTCTTGCAAGTGCAATTTTGATCATTTAAAAATTCATTAAAAATCCAACCGGGAGCTATATCATAATTCACAGGGTCAAATATCATGTATTATTGATCCAGTTGTTAGTGTGAGATTGTTATTTCCTTTAAGGGCTACAAAGTAAAGAATCAACTATATAAGAAAGGGATAATTTTATTTACTAACATACACGAATGGATTTATCATGTTTAGATACAGGTACAATGTTTGAGATCCATTCAGCATAAGGTATAGCTCGTACAAATCCAGCACTCAAGAATTTTTCTAATTCAGCTTTGACTAGGAGAGCTATGTGTGGATGCATCTTTCATAATTTATGTTTTACTTACTTAACAGTAGGAGCTATAGATAGATGATGCATAATTAGATTATTGTCCAGCCTTGGCATATCTGCACATGTCCAAGAAAAATTAATTTTCTTCCCCCTGAAGAACTTAGTGAACTGTTGCCTTTCATCAACTGACAGAGACTAAGCCAAATGTATAATTTGAGGTGCTTCAGTTGTTCCAAGATGTATAGTCTGTGTTGGCTCTATCAAGACTGAAGATCTATCTTTAAAATAACTAGGCAGACTACCAAGTACCTCATCCTCAGGCACCTCAAAGAGGTTTTCGCCCTTAAATACATCTTTTATTTTTACCTTTTAAGGCTCTGACACCGTCACAAAGAGTTTTTTGCCATCGGAGTGCATGTTCTTTTTCAAATTTATTTTTATTTTATGACTAAGGTACTTGATATCTATCTCAGACATGTTTTTTGTTGGTTCACTGGTGGAAGAAACTACGGGTTCAATAGCATTGAGGTAGCAAGTTATTTCATAGTCATTTTGGAAAGAAGGTAACGTAGGCTATCGATTTTGTTGTGACCAATCAATAAGGTCAGGGTACATGAGTGGAAGGAAGTGGCAGGTTCCAAAGCATTGATACGGGGGCGGTCATCTCCAGTGACAAGATGTTCAGAGTCTATAAGGTCTCCCTCGAAAGTACCTAGATCCATCTAATTCCCAGCATGGTTAACTTGATCGATGAAAGCAGCATATAAGTTTGTCTTTCCAGGGCCTACAGGTGACTCGTCGGCCACTTTAGTTTGGTTAGCATAATTATGCACCACATCTATTCCCAATTCTATTGAATCGATTGAGAGAGAATCTCATTCATACTCCTATGAATTAGTATTATTTTCTCTTTGTAACAACAGTGCCATGTTCTTGCAAATACGTTCTCTATTAGGATCTTCAACATATGACTCGTCGCTTTGGTGAGATGTAGAAGCTTCATCATCATGTTCTAGTGAAGTTCCTTCTTCATTCCAAAGGATGGCAGTAGAGGGAACAAAGTTTTCCCTGTCTTGGTTAAAAGTGTGAGTAGGCACAATCTCTTCTTCAGATTCACTAGAATTATCAGGAGATGGGTCAAAAACAAGTTGCTCATTAGAGAATCCCAATCCAGTCTTATCCTTAGATTTCCTTCCATTTGTGTGACTCATAGGTTCAGCAAGAGCTTGTTTCTTATTGGTTAAAGGACCATGACCTGGGTAACCCATCCTAGCTAGTAATTCATAACCCTTTTTCATATTTTTGGGAGAGACTATTGCAGTAAACATAACTTCCTTAGGTTCCTTTTGTCTGTAGATCGATTCCCTAATAGCTTGTTCTTATTTTCCATCTTCTATGGGTACTGAGGATTGGACAAAGGTCCCATAACATGTCATAGCGGAAGATGAAGGCTTCTTATCCTCTGAAGGTTTTCCATAAGAACGAGGGGAGACTTGGAGTGTAGAAATGGAATCTATTAAATATTCCCCCTTTCTGATATTTAGCATTTTCAATTTTTCCTCACAATCAACAAGAGTAGTCTCAGTTTCATGAGCAACTCTATTGTGTGGTACTAAGGATACGACGGTAAGTGTATTTATAGACATAGAATTATCCCCTGGAATGGAAATCTCGATACCGTTGAAAAGAAACTTTATACACTAATGGTAGGTAGAGGGAACCGCTTGCATATCATGGATCCATGGTCTCCCTAGAAAGATGTTGTAAGCAAGGGGAATATCAAGAATTTGAAAGACCGTATCTTTTTCTACAAGACCAACCCGAATAGGTAACACAATCAATCCTTTGGAAGACCTTTCAACTTCTTCATAAGATTTAATAGTAATCTTCTTCCTTGGATCAATGGTGAACTCTGACAATCCCAACTGCTTAATCACATTGAAAGAAAAAATATTTAACCCAACGCCATTATCTATCAGCACGTGTTTGACTCGGGTTCGGTAGATTTGGATTTCAATATGTAAGGCAAGGTTATGGGGGTGACTTAAAGACTTGTCATCTTCCTCGGAAAATGAAAGGTAATGTGGTGCAGCAATGTGATTAACCATGGTCTAAAATTGATTAGTATCAATTTCTTTGGGGACATTTGTTGTTTGCAAAGCTTTCCCTAACATCTCCTTGAGTGGAGTGATTGAGACATATTTATGTGTGAATTATTGTGAATGCCTTATTTACTTTCTGGTAAAAAGTATGTTCTTGCAAGTGCAATTTTGATCATTTAAAAATTCATTGAAAATCCAACCGGGAGCTATATCGTAATTCACAAGGTCAAATATCATGTATTATTGATCCAATTGTTAGTGTGAGATTGTTATTTCCTTTAAGGGCTACAGAGTAAAGAATCAAATATATAAGAAAGGGATAATTTTATTTACTAACATACACGAATGGATTTATCATGTTTAGATACAGGTACAATGTTTGAGATCCATTCAGTATAAGGTGTAGCTTGTACAAATCCAGCACTCAAAAGAATTTTTCTAATTCAGCTTTGACCAGGAGACCTATGTGTGGATGCATCTTTCATAATTTATGTTTTACTTACTTAACAGTAGGAGCTATAGATAGATGATGCATAATTAGATTATTGTCTAGCCTTGGCATATTTGCACATGTCAAGAAAAATTAATTTTCTTCCCCCTGAAGAACTTAGTGAACTGTTGCTTTTCATCAGCTGACAGAGACTAAGCCAAATGTATGATTTGAGGTGCTTCAGTTGTCCCAAGGTGTATAGTCTGTGTTGGCTCTATCAAGAATGAAGATCTATCTTTAAAATAACTAGGCAGACTACCAAGTACCTCATCCTTGGGCACCTCAAAGAGGTTTTTGCCCTTAAATACATCTTTTATTTTTACTTTTTAAGGCTCTGACACCGTCACAAAGAGTTTTTTGCCATCGAAGTGCATGTTATTTTTCAAATTTATTTTTATTTTATGACTAAGGTACTTGATATCTGTCTCAGACATGTTTTTTGTTGGTTCACTGGTGGAAGAAACTACGGGTTCAATAGCATTGAGGTAGAAAGCTATTTCATAGTCATTTTGGAAAGAAGGTAACGCAGGCTGCCGATTCTGTTGCGACCAATCAATAAGGTCAGGGTACATGAGTGGAAGGAAGTGGCAGGTTCCAAAGCATTGATATGGGGGTGGTCATCTCCAGTGACAAGATGTTCAGAGTCTATAAGGTCTCCCTTGAAAGTACCTAGATCCATCTAATTCCCAGCATGGTTAACTTGATCAATGAAAGCAGCATATAAGTTTGTCTTGTCAGGGCCTACGGGTGACTCGTCGGCCACTTTAGTTTGGTTAGCATAATTATGCACCACATCTATTCCCAATTCTGTTGACTTGATTGAGAGAGAATCTCATTCATACTCCTATGAATCAATATTATTTTCTCTTTGTAACAACAGTGCCATGTTCTTGCAAATGCGTTCTCTATTAGGATCTTCAACATATGACTCGTCGCTTTGGTGAGATGTAGAAGCTTCATCATCATGTTCTAGTGAAGTTCCTTCTTCATTCCAAAGGATGGCAGTAGAGGGAACAAAGTTTTCCCTATCTTGGTTAAAAGTGTGAGTAGGCACAATCTCTTCTTCAAATTCACTAGAATTATCAGGAGACAAGTCAAAAATAGGTTGCTCATTAGAGAATCCCAGTCCAGTCTTGTCCTTAGATTTCCTTCCATTTGTGTGACTCATAGGTTCAGCAAGAGCATGTTTCTTATTGGTTAAAGGACCATGACCTGGGTAACCCATCCTAGCTAGGAATTCATAGCCATTTTTCATATTTTTGGGAGAGACTATTGTAGTAAGCATAACTTCCTCAGGTTCCTTTTGTTTGTAGATCGATTCCCTAATAGCTTGTTCTTATTTTTCATCTTCTATGGGTACTAAGGATTGGACAAAGGTCCCATAACATGTCATAGCGGAAGATGAAGGCTTCTTATCCTCTGAAGGTTTCCATAAGAATGAGGGGAGACTTGGAGTGTAGCAATGGAATCTAGTAAATATTCCACCATTCTGATATTTAGCATTTTCAATTTTTTCTCACAATCAACAAGAGTAGTCTCAGTTTCATGAGAAACTCTATTCTGTGGTACTAAGGATTCAGCAGTAAGTGTATTGATAGACATAGAATTATCCCCTGGAATGGAAATCTCGATACTGTTGAAAAGATGTAATACCCCTCTAACCCTAATATAAGTTTTGTGTTTTTGAACAAAGTAAGATGTTTCGATGTTTTCTTACAGCTTAAGTTGTTCATGATACTTGTTTGATCTATTCCTATAGTTTGTTTACAA
>MU224277.1:178981-198524 GCA_018584345.1 Thuja plicata
GACGTTAGGGAACCTGTGAGGACTTAAGTTGAATAAATCTTGCATTCAAGTTGTAGAAAAGTATTTATGTTATTTTAGAGATATGAAGTACAATGATGAATATTATTCTAGTTAAACAAAAAAAAAATTTACTTGCATCTTATAGATATTTTATGTCTTGTCCTCTCGGGTTTCCTGGCGGGGCATTACAAAAGAAACTTTATACACTAATGGTAGGTAGAGGGAACCGCTTGCATATCATGGATCCATGGTCTCCCTAGCAAGATGTTGTAAGCAAGGGGAATATCAAGAATTTGAAAGACCATATCTTTTTCTACTGGACCAACCCGAATAGGTAACACAATCAATCCTTTGGAAGACCTTTCAACTTCTTCATAAGATTTAATAGTAATCTTCTTCCTTGGATCAATGGTGAACTCTGACAATCCCAACTGCTTAATCACATTGAAAGAAAAAATATTTAACCCAGCGTCATTATCTATCAGCACGTGTTTGACTCGGGTTCGGTAGATTTGGATTTCAATATGTAAGGCAAGGTTATGGGGGTGACTTAAAGACTTGTCATCTTCCTCGGAAAATGAAAGGTAATGTGGAGCAGCAATGTGATTAACCATGGTATGAAATTGATCAGTATCAATGTCTTTTGCGACATTTGTTGTTTGCAAAGCTTTCCCTAACATCTCCTTGTGCGTAGGTGATAACTTTAGCATCTCAAAGATTGAAATCTGGGCTGGAGTATGCTGAATTTGATCTACTAGATTGTAGTTTTACTTGCTAGAAGTAGAATCTCTCTTGGGAGAGGATGCAATTTTCTTAGGATTGGATTGCTTGGAAGAATTTGGACCTCTAAGCATAACCTTGGGTTGACTCCTAGTGACAGCATTTAGACTTTCCATATGTGAAGGAAAGTTGACACCTCTAAGCATGATCATGTGATTACGCTCATTGCAAGATCAGGGTTGTGTGGAAGAACCAACACCTCTCAAGATAACCTTAGGTGCCTCACCAATATCTGAATCATAGTTGGGTCCATTAGGTCTCACCATGTTATTGTTTCCATTCATAGATTCAAGCATATTGATAACATTGTCACCATTCGTATAAGCATAGTTGATCTTAGCTCCCTCATCTTTCCTTGATGTTTCTCCTTTTTCATACTTAGGGAATGGTTCTTTAAAGGCCTTATGATCAGGATTCTTAACAAGACCATCCACTCCAACTTTCCCATCCTCAATAAGATCTTGAATGACATGTTTCATCTTTATGCAATTGTCGGTATTGTGTCCTTTGTTCTTATGATACTCACAATAATGATTGTCTTTCCACCACTTAGGTTTCACCTCTGGCTCGTAGGGTTTACCATATTCAAGTAGTGTGATAATCTTGTTGACAAGTAAAGTCTTAAGTATCACATCATATGAATCTCCCAAGGGAGTAAAATCACGTGTAGGCTTAGGTGCCCATGAAGATTTAGCCTTATTAGAATCATCAGATCTTTAAAGTCTTAAGTATCACATCATATGAATCTCCCAAGGGAGTAAAATCACGTGTAGGCTTAGGTGCCCATGAAGATTTAGCCTTATTAGAATCATCGGATCTTGCTGCTTCTCGTTGTTTGGTTGTGAGGATAGCACTAGCCAAGGTGAAAATGGGCTCTTTAGGCTTAGACTCATCAACAACACCATCATTGACCACATGCTTGTTCTTACTCCAAGTCTTATTCTTGTCTTTGTTATATCCATTACCATTTGTGGACTTATCCTTTCTCAATGTGATCTCACCCTTTTTTACCAAAACATCCTCTATTCGGAAAGAACTTTCAATCATATCATTAAAGGTGAAAAAGACTTGTTTTCTAAGATCATAATATAACTCAGGTATGAGGTTATTAACAGAGATATCAATCTTTTCGTTCTCTGGTAGTTGTCGTGGGTACCTTGAGTGTAACTTTCTCCATATTTGCAAGAACGTAACAAAAGGTTCACCTTGTTTTTGTTTGATTTTGCATAGGTCAAGCATTGTCACAGGGTGTTGAATATTATAAGAGCATTGTTGAATAAACCTTTAGACTAACTCGTCATAGGACTTGAGTAGAGGTGTGATTTTTGTGAACCACTCCATAGCTTGGTCATTTAGACTCCTAGGAAAGAGTCTCATAAGATAAGTGTCATCATGTGTAAAGTCCATACTCAAAGCATAAAATTTTCGAACATGGTCATGTAGATCCCCATCTCCATCATACTTGTCATACTTAGGAATATCAACATCTCTCGGAAAAGGCATCATGTATAGAGTCTTGTCAAAAGGTAGAGCGCATTTGGTTTCCATAGAAAATGATGACTTAGGCTTCTCCTTTTCTCTTTTGAAGTTTGACATTTAATGTTTCAAATTTTGTATTTCCTTGATGGCAACTTCCAAAGGTGAGGGTTTTCTTCTTCGAATCAATCCATCAACACCAAAGTCATGAGGGAGTTGCAGCCCTTTAGAAGCCAAGTGCATGAAATATTGATCACCATTTTGTTCCAATGCTTTTAACATTAGTCTTTGATAACGGTCGTCTTGTTGAAACTTTAGTAATCTCATTCTCCACGGTGTTGCCATGTTGAGAGTTAGACCTACAATGTGAAGATCTTGGAGGTGAATCAAATCCATTTTGTTGTGGCCTTGGGGGAGATCTTGGAGGTGTATTATTCCCATTATCTCCAAGGAAATTGGCATTGAATTGTTGATCCAAACGAGTCGTTTGTTCCTCCATGTAATCCTTTCTCTCTAACTCCATTTTTCTTAACCTCCTATTGTGCTCAAAAAGGTCATTCAATCGCTTGTCATGTTCTTCCCTAGGCTTGGTGAGAGATAAACTATTTTCAGATCTTGATGAGGCAAGAGGTGTCTCAATGGTACTATCAAAGGTACTTCCAAAAGGATCAAACCAAACTTCGGTACTATCCCCTTCTTTGTCAAAGGTAATTTGAGGTTCTTCGTCTTGATGACGCTGACGATAAGGCCTAGTAGGAAAAGGTAATTCGTCAAAGCTAATTGGAGGTTTCTTTCCTTGGTCAATCTGATATCTAGTTGTTACTGGCGTGAATGAGAATGTAAAGAGCTAACTAAGATGACACACGATCACTTGATGTCCACCTTAGAAAAGCAAAGTGTTCACTTCTCAAAAAAATGAGAGATCGAGATGACTTACCACAAAGTGCCCAAGCTGCGGGTAAGACCCCTTGTATATGAAACTTGTGACTTGAGTCAAGAGATAAAGTCAAAGCCAAGAAAAAGATAACCAAGAGAGATAGACAAGTGAACAACTTTACTAATCAAGAATGTAACCAAGGTATCTAGGTGATCCTTTTCAGCTAAAAAATAGTCCCTAACCTACTAGTCTCAGATCAAGGGATCAGAAATAGTCAAGTATAAGCTTCCTAAACTGGCTTAAGAGAAAATTGAAGGCCAAACCCACTCGGATCATAAACTGGATGAAAGACCTCAGTAAACCAGATGACAATTGTGCAATATTTCTCACTACTGCAGGCGAGATTGAGACATCAAACATAAAGGACAAATTTTTTGACTCAAAACCTTGTTTTGATCGATTGAAATAATTTGTGACAGTAAGAGATTTCAATTTTAATAGAAATTTAGAAGTTCAGAATCAAGTTTTTAAAGCAAATGTGATGCATAAAGCAGTCTTCAAACAATCAAGCAAGGGAAAAAGAAACCTTGCATGATACAAACATCTATGAGGTCTCAAAGAAAAACCCTATGAATAGTATTATCATGTGTATGTTAAAATGATTTCCACGAGTCTTAACATGATCGAATACACATCAACCATAAGCTACCTAAGGACCATTTGGCTTAGTATCAAAATCTTTGCCCACACTTGATATTCCTTCGCCTCACACAAAGTGATGTTGGCTTTTTTCAAGACTATGCACGTTGCAGGTTTTGAGAAGAGGCTCAATGCTCGAATTGCATAGGCTCCCTTATGCCACACTCATATTTTAGAACACCCTTGGAAATACATATGATGAGTGTAAAATCTTCAGGTGATCTGGGTAATCCACTTGGATCGATCCTTGCACAAAGATTATGATACTTCGGAGGTGAGTCGGGTAGCTTCTATCTAAAAGTGTCTAGTAAGGACATTCGTTCATGACTATCCCTTGTAGTTTCGCAAGAAAAATTGAGGCCTTACAAGCATCCAAAATGTACAGTCTCGCAAGAAAGATTGAGACCTCTCGGCCCTATACAAGTTGGAGGTACTCCCCTTGTAGTCTTGTAAACAAGATTGAAACAAAAAATGGTCGTACAAGCGTCAAGTAAAGTGTAGTCTTTCTTAGAGAGATTGAGGCAACTAGGACCTACACATGAAGAGGCATTAGAAGTGCACATAGCCAAGTCTTCCCTCTCGTTATATTGAAGGAAGCTTTTGATTATAGTGGGGCGGAGTAGCCAAGTTTTCTTGTTCCCCACTTGGGTCGTTCCCAAAAGATTTCTCTCTTGGCAGGCCCTCTAAAGGTAAATGGATAGCTAATGGAGGTCAATATTTCTGATTTTCTATGAGGAAAAAGGCCTACTCTCATACTTCATAGTGTCTCCCAAACACATCAAGCACATGCTCATTTACCCGATATTCATTTCTAAGTGATGAATCTAGTAGGTCTATATTTCTTATTATCTCTAAAGAGATAAGAGCATACTCTCCTACTACTCAAATAAACAAAAGAAATGAACCTTCCTAATTAAGCTAGGTGCCTAAAAAAAAGACTAACCAAAGACACAATACTTCTTTATATCTCCAAGGCAACCTGCAAAACAAGTTTTAGATTTTTCAAGTATTCAATAACGTCCTGCAAAGCAAATGGATTAGTAGTCTTAATTCTTTTGTCTTGGCCAAAATTTCTATAAAACTACTACTAGAAGACAAAAACAAAATATCAAAATTCTGCAACAAAACCTAATTAGCAACCTTAGAATGCAAGATGCAATGAAATTAAGTTGGAAATAAAGTGCAAGCTCATCACATTTATTTTTGTTTGCCTTTGACCTAGTCAACAAGATCTAATTTGTTTGCTATAATTTCAACTCCAAAAATACAAATGCAGAGAAGAGACCCCTGCTAAAAATTTGAGAGCTTTCCAAAAATGTAAAAAGTTTAGCAATATTTTTTGAGTTGTGCCCTAGGAACCTAATTTACCAAAAGAGACCAGTTTCAAAGATCAAATTTGTGAGCCATTATTTTTCATCAAAACCAAAAACACAAAGAACATACCCCCTGTAGAATTTCTAGAGCTTTCCAAAAATGTAAAAAACAATTTCGAAAAAGTCACTGATTTTCGATCAAATGAATTTTCATGAAAAATCATAAATAAATTATAACCCGCGGAAAATGATCAAAAATATGTGGTTTTTGGACTGAGACACATATGAACCATCCTTAATCTGCAGTAAAAATTTTAGACCCACAATCCAAGACACTCGTGAGATATGATCAAGTCTTCCAATCACCCTAGGATTTTGTCTTCAACTCAACCTACACAAGGGTTAGCCTTGAAATTTTTGAATAAAATAACCATGCAATATTAGAAAATTTGAAAATGTGAAGAAAATGAAAGAAAATCAGGGGCATGAGCCTCGCGGTGGGTGTCACAAATGTGTGATCAATATGTGACACACTTCTATAAACCATTACACTTGAGAGAATCCATGAAGAAGGAAGTCTCAAGAAGTAGCTTATAGCTTCCTATTTATGATGTGCAAGAATCTAAGATAGTGTGAATGGTGGCTCTCAAATGAACCTTAAGAAAAGACTCCTGCAAGATGCACCATAGAATGGAAGATTCAAATGATGATGCAAATGAGAGATACTCTAAGATGAAATGCAAGAACTAAGCTATGATGCATATGCAAGAATAAGGAAAGCAAAGCTAATCTAGCAAGATTACAATAGCTCCTACTTAAGCTATGTCATCTAAGCTAAATGCAATAAGGAAATACTAATCTAGAATGCAAGAGTGCTCAATAATGCTCTAAGAATGCAAGTAAACAAAGTAATAGCATAACAATAACATGAGTGAGTAATCTATTATCATTTTTCAAGAGTGAGGAGAGAGTCTCCTTTTAAAGAGCAATGAAAGATAGAGATTAAGAGGAAAAATCTAAGGGTGGATAAAAATCCTCATTTTGACTTTGGTGCACAAGATTCGCAAGAGGAAAAATCAATGGACATGGCTAAGAGGCAAAAAGATGTGTGGAAGAGATTAAGAGGCAAAAGGAGATTCTAGTCATCTTGGAAAGTGTGCAGTCAATGTGTAGACAAAAAGTCCTTTTTTTTGTTTAAAACTAGGAAATTCCTTTTTCACATGCACAAATAGGATAACATGGATTTTATTTAATTAAAAGAAGACATGTTCTTTTAATTAAATAAAGCTTAGGATAAAGTGGCCAAACTTTAGGATATCATCGAATAAATGATAAAATGATGATTTGATCAAGAAATGAGAGATTAAATCAATGTGCAAAATTGATTAAGCACAAGATGTAGCCTAGTATTTAAATTTTAATGTTTAGAAAGGGGTCTTATGGTTTACTAGACCATTTTTGGGTGATTACATCAGTAGGCAGATATCCTCTTTCCTTTTCATTTTCTTCTCAATGCTCTTATGTAACCATGTGGGAGTTGTCAATACCTTAGAGGCAGATTTTAAGCTATCTGAGCATAAAGTTAGCACCCTCTTTATTGGGGGAGTAGTATTTGGAGCAGGTGTTGAGAAGGGGAACTTTGGTATATTTCCATGTTCCATAGTATGTTATTGAGATTATGGCAAAATGGTTTTTCCCTTTTCCTCACCCAGTTGGGTGGAAGTCATTGCATCTGGGACACCTTGATCTCCTTGCCCTATCTACTCAAGTCGGATAGTATCTTGTTGTTCAGGAATTGAATTGTCTAAGTTGTGGGATTAATATTGGACATAGGTCTGACTCTGCAAGTAGGGGGTTCTGGAGGGTTTCTCTAGAGGTTTCTCATCACCTCCTTCTCTAGGGGTTCTAGTTAGATCAACTACTGGAATGTTAGAAGTAGAAATGGCTTGAGTAGTGACGCACTCATGGCCAGATTTTCCCCAATGGAGTTGGTCCAACCATCCAACAAGAGTAAACACAACGGAAACAACCAACTCAAAAACATAGGTGTCTGATGCAAGAATATCATTGGGTCATTGGCAATCTTGTATCACCCAAAAATATTTTCCTTACAGTTTATTATTAGTTTTGTTTTAGTTTATAGTACTATGTTTCTGGTAGTGTTCCTTGGTTTTGGATCATTTTTTGTTGTGAACCTCAGGGTTTGTTCTGGACATTATCAGAATCACCTTAGAAGAAACTATCCCAAGAGGGTGAGACCACGAACCTTTGAGGTAGGAGATCTCGTCCTTATGGAGAATCAAAAGAACCAAGCATAAAGGGTTAAACCAGGAAAGTACAAACCTAATTGGCTAGGACCCTACGTCATCATAACATCATGCAATAGTGGGGCATATCAATTGGCAACTCAAGAAGGAGATCAGCTCCCTAGTCACATCAACATCATGTTCCTCAAAAGGTTCTACGCCTAAGGTCCCAAGGCCAAGGGAATATATCTAACATCTAGAAAATATTTAAAAATATCAAAAAATATAAATGGTTACCATGGTGAAAACCTGGCAAACATGCATCTTGGTGACAACAAAAAAATTTTAAAAAGAAAAAAATTAAAGAGAAACATAATCGCTCTCTCAGTGAAAACCTGGCAAACGGTCACTATTTGGCAGGTACCTTGGTGAAAACCTGGTAAACAAGCGCCAAGTGTCAAATCTTGCTTCGCCATCAATGAACTCCAAAAGATTAAAGCGTGTGCTCCCCGCATGCAAGATTGAGTACCCAAGCTTATTTTCAGAAGCGCAATCCCCTTTCAGCATCACGCATATCCATGGTTTGTACTGGTTCAACATACTATGGGGCAATTCTAAAAGTCCTGAAAAAATCCTAAAAATCATCAAAAATCCTAAAAAGAGCAAAAAGTCCTGAAAAAATCAATCATCATAAAAAAAAATCAAATATTGCAAAATCTCAGTGATAAATCATCTTTGATATCAACAAGTGAATGGCGATCAAACAATCAATCAAATGTCAAAACTGTGAACCTCGCAGATTGGCAATGGACTCACATGGCTTAGCTTTATCAACAATCCAATATGTCAACAATCGAATCAATCAAACTATCAATTGTCTTACACAGTGACGGATATACTCAAAACCATATAGATCGGTCTTATATGAGTCATTCATTCCTGAAACCAGACACAATCAAGCATCAAAATCAAGCAAATCAAGGAACAGTAAACTGTTGACTAGGTCATTCATGTCATTCGGTTGTCAATTTATCTTTCGCGATTATGCTCTTACACTACTCAAGGATACTACTGAGTGATGAGAGTAGCTATGATGGATCATGATCTTGTTTTCTTTGATTGTTGTTTGTGGACTGTTTCAATTCAATTTTGGGGCAATAATGATTCAGGATAAATGCGGTAGGAGCTGTCACATATTTGGCAGCCACAAATTTCCACGATCTGAGCTAACCCCTGGAAAAGAATTGAACAATCTTTATCTATTATGTGCTTGTTGTTATCAAGAAATCATAGCGGTATCCAAATGGTCAATATCTAGGTGCATTTGGGTTTCTCTTTCGTAATTTGCTTATTCTTATCGGGAATCATAGCGGTATATGGATGGTCAATATCTGGGTGCATTTGGTTCTCTTTCTTTTCAAAATAGAGATCATAGCAGTATCTAGATAGTCAATATATGGGTGCATTTGATTCTCTTTCTATTCAGTTTCTCTACTTCTAGTTATCAAAGATCATAGCGGTATCCAAATGGTTAATATCTGGGTGCATTTAGTCTCTTCCTTTTCATAATAAGGTGCAATGATGAATGAAATTGGAAAACACAATAGCGACTTGTTTTCATCACTTTGTCTTTCATTCGGTCCTTTCCTATCGCAACCAATCTATCACTAACTTTCATCTAACTAACACATGCATTTACTCAGACACAGTACATTTTAAGTTCGCATTCATTTATTGCATAAGAAAAAAATCAAAAACATGTGCATATTAGATCATACAATCAATGCATACATCATCAATAACATCATAACTAACATAGGAATGCATTCATCATCATCATATAGCGATTCACATTCTCAACAAATTAATGTTCATCTGACGCATTTTTTGGCTTAATTTGTTGAGGGCATATAGTCCACCTGCTCTCACTGGGGCAAGCTAGGGCGAGATCAAAAATCTGAAAATTCTGACACAACATGACAAATCACATTGTATCAAAAAGGGACAAATGTAGACACCCTAAAATGGACAGACTTGCGACTTTACATTAGAACACTATTTTTCATCTATTACTTAATGGTTTTTTAATCATTAATTAATCATCTATTTCTTCTAAATCCATTCCCCAAATCATTTAATCATTTCCCCAAAATTAATTAAATAATTAATTAACCTTTATTAATTAATTAAATTCAATTTCCTAAAGTTTAAATTTAAATATTTAAACTTATTAATTGATTATTCTAATTAAATTAATTTCATTAAATTAAATTAATTTCACTCAATAATTCAATTCTAAACAAAAAAGAATTCAATTATCACATGTTTGAATACTTTAATTACAAAAATTAATTAAATATTCAAATAAATCATTCTCAAGTTCAAAAAGGTAACTCTTGATCAACTTTCTAGTTAACTAAACATCCCCTCCTCTCCAAGTTGAAAAGGTGGAGTTTACTAGTTACTTTTCAATTAAACTAAACATTACATCTTCTCTCCAAGTTGAAGAGGTGGAGTTTACTGGTTACTTCTCAGTTAAACTAAAACATCACCCCTCTCCAAGTTGAAGAGGTGGAGTTCACCAGTTGCTCCTTAGTTAACTAAAACATCACTTCTTCTCTCCTAGTTGAAGAGGTGGAATTTACTGATTGCTTCTCCAGTTCCTTTTGATCTCAACCATTCGTTCTTTAATCTCTAGGATCAATATCAACCATCTAAATCATTTTTCTTATTCTATATAATCAACCCTTCACAGTCATTTGAAGGATCCAGGATTTCAAGCTTTTGTGCACACTTACTCTACAAGATTCTCTTGCGAAGCATCAAAGCATTATTGTGATCATATCGATGTCATTTCTCAACACTCCCAAGTCATAGACGTTATCGATACTAATACTAGGCACTACACACACAGTGTTTCAGAAGGATTAGAGAGAAGCAATAGAAACCTCGAGCATTGTGGTTTGCATTCATTTGTTTTCCTTTATCTTTGTTGTTATTTTATTGTTCGTAGGTTCGTTCTTAGTAGTTTGATTGATTTCTTTCATTGCAAATCGGTGCTATAACTAACCCTTGTTTGAGTGTGCAGAATATAATCTATACAGAATGTTTTTGTGCTTGAATTTTTTTCATATTTAAATTTTATTTTTATCCTTCAAATCCAAAAATAGTTTTTGCAACACCAACCAAAATCCAAAAGAAAACTTTGAAGTTGGCCAACACCAACCCTCTTGCTAAGATTCAATCCCAAAAATCCACTTTTTATCATCCACAAATTAAAACCCAACCACAGTCAAACACACTTCAAACCAAACCCTAATCCATTATCCTCAAGCAAACATCATAATTCATCCTCATTTTTCTAAACCAAAATTGAAATCCACAACCTAAACAAGATCAAACCCATTCAACCTTCCACTATTCTCTCAACCCAAACCCATCTACCTTAACCAAATTTCCCTAATCCAAACTAAATTACAAATCAATCTCGTATCCTATCGTACATTGATTTATGTTTTAAATTAAGACCTTGATTAAACGCCATCATCACCAAAGTGAACTTAAGCTCATCTAAAAAAAATTGTTAACTGGAACATCAAGTAAACCAACCCCTAATAAAACCACCTCATCCAACATTAGTCACTTAAGAACTTGCATGTCTTAAAATTAGAAAACCAAGCATCCACAAAATCTTGCTTGGGAACTTGCCCATTTCAACTGGGAAAATTAATCATACTTCACCCAAATCAAACTAATGATCTTGAGAAACAAACATATGATCTCTTCTTTCCTAATCTCTCCCCATTCAAAATGCATCCTATATAAGGTTGTGTCCATCCTCACATAGGGGCCCCCTACCTATGCACTAGGGGACCTCTTAGCTTGCCCTTTCCTTGTTGGGGAACTCTACTTGAAGGGAAAACATTAGTATCATTGGCATCCTTTGATACCTCTAAGCCTTATAATTTGGTACATGCATCTACCACATCCATTTAGGGAACCCATGGTACCCTTATCAAATTCACTGTAATAAAAATATTGTAACACAAAATAAACCCTAAGAAATAGGAATAATTTGAGATTATTGCAACACAAAAAATTGAGGATTCGTGATGGAAAAAAAAAATTGTCAAGATTTTCAAGTTTTTAATAATGTCTAGTCCATTTGAAAAATAAATTTAAAAAAAATAGAATATGACCTATCATAGACTTTGTCAAAAGAATTTATTTTTTCCCTAAAAAGTTTGCTTCTATTATGTTGCAGCTATAGAGTATTGTGGACTTTTGATAGTTTTGAAGCTGCTGCTAGTCCACTCAATAGACTTTGTCAAGAGAATTTAATTTTTCCCTAAAAAGTTTGCTTCAATATGTTGCAGCTATGAGTACTGTGGACTTTTGATAGTTTTGAAGCTGCTGCTAGTCCACTCAATATGGCACCTTCAACATCTGGAGAAACACAAAAGTCACCACAAATAACCAGTCTCTTATTCTCCACCCATAGACATTTGTCATCCTTCGCAAGGTTAGTTGCTGGAAAGGCACTGCCCCTGCCAAAAATCAGTTGAGCAAAGAAGCGTAAGTGGGAAATTGGATGGTCTTTTTGCCTTTTGTTATTTGAAATTGAGTCTCTATTTGATGTTGTCAATGTACAAAGCATTTATGGGCATCTGTTGGGGATGGAATAGACCAATAATCACATCTTGAAGCTTAAACTAAAAACTATTTATGAATAAAGGATAAAAAATTGCAGAGACAGAAATCAAATTCTCACCATCGATGAGCTTTCATGAAAAATGGAGAAGTTATATCTGGGACTGTCTTCTGAAATTCCCCAAACAAGTCACTTTTCACATTGTTCAGTATATCATCTGAAGGTTTGTTTAGGCCAGTCTTGCTAATGATCTGATTAGCATACTCAGCTGTTGAATGCAAAACCCAGCACTCACTGAAAAATAAAAGAAACTCAGATTGTTTCGTTTTGATACGTGATGAATTATTATTTATGGTTCCAATTCTGCAAATTTATTTATTCATTATTGAAATTCATAATTAAAAGAGTGAATCCACTGCTAGAATGTAGGATGCATGTTCTTAAGTTGGATATTCAAGAGCAAATAAAAAAAGCAGTCATATTCTTCCACACCTGCCACTTTTAGATCGTCCTGGCTTTCTACTATCACACAATGCCGAACTTAACAACTTAGAGCCTACAACAGTATAACCATGTACAGAAATCTGCAAAAAGGTCAAGTGCAATATGTTGAAAAGGTGTCTGGAGTAAATAACATGTCAATGGGAAACTTAAATAAAATAATGCAAAAAACTGTTTCTGACACACTGAATATTATTTTCCATTTTGATCTGCAAGTGTTAAAACTGAATATTATTTTCCATATTAGTCTGCAACTGTTAAAACGGAGGTGCATCAAATTCTCACCGATGTGAGAGGCTGAGAAAGTGCCAACATCACTGCAAAACAGGGAATCGCTGACATTGTTTGCATCTTTTGTACTAGTTCTGGTACTCCAGCACTATCTATTAAGTCAACAAGCAAAAGAATATTGATAAAGAAATTTACATAGAATAGTTAGAAGGGTACTGGCAGAAAGGCAGAGGAAATAGTATGTTCAGACCATCAAATCTTTGTATGGGTTAAAGCAAAGCATCATCAAGGCTTTAATATATCTTATGGTGCCTTTGTAAGAATCAACTCATATTATTGCATCTGCAACACATGTAAAGATTACCTTCTCACTATTGTTATTGATGTTGATGATATCTTGTTCATCAATTATCATAAGGACATGACAATAAGAATCCAAGTTTTGGGCTTGGCAGAGACTCGGTGGTCGGAAATTTGACAGATCAAACTCAGCCAAATATAATCAGACATGATACTAAAGACAGTTCATTTCCATAAAATGGTTTATAACTTTCTAGTAATAATTTCTAGAAAGTTTATACAAGGACCAACATTTCGAAACTCAAATTTAACAGGCTTCATTTGGGCCTGCTTGGAACCAGACTAGGAGTATTGCAGAGTCCTGTAATGTTGGCTATTGTCCTATCAAGTTTTTAGTGGAATTTCAACAACAACGGGTGCTGGATCTAAGTCACCCTACTTGAGGGCCACATTGAGGAAGTAAAATTCAGATATTTAGGGCACCCTCCAGTGAAACCAGCAGCTGCACTCATCATTAAACATGGAAATGGAAGCTAAAGTTACTTTCTGATTTGTTGTCAATGCTTCCAAGATAAAAGTAATTTTTAGCAGCACACTTGACAGTCTTCAAGGGTTTCAAGTCAATCTCCAGCAGCCGTACCAATCAAGGATTCAAGGAAAACAAAATCAGAAGATATTGTTTTGGCTGATTTCAAGGGAGGAACAAGGATTGCTTGAATTTCTGAAACTTTTGGAGCAGCAGGGAAAGCCCTAGATAAGATCATATAGCATTTACAAGCATTCCTACCTAGGCCATACATTTGCACCAGGTCATGCACCATACTAATGAGCGCAAAAAAATGCATTATAATATTCTAATCGGCATTCAGTAGATTATTTTCTCTGAGGGTCTCATTGAGTTTTCTAGCATCCTAGGTTTTCAACTTTTCATTAGTAAGTTTCAATTTTTATCTACAAACTAGGGTTTGGAATTAGTGAACAATTGATGATTGGCTGTTGGGTTTCAATTTATATCATAAAAATCACAAAGTTGTTTAAAGTATTGCAAATTTAGTTTGGGACATTTCAGTGGTATCAGAGCCATTGTTCTTCCTAGCCTGTGGGAACTGCTATAATGCAGATTCATGGATAGGAAAAGGAAAAAAATTTAAAATGCAGGAATTTATTAGAGAAAATAGAGAATTTCAAGCCACTACGAGCGATTCAATGCTAGAAGTAGAGGTAGCTCAAATCCTAAGGAGGATGAATCAACAATGGATTGCTGGTAGATCCAGTCAGCCTTATTCAGAAAAAACTCAGCTAATGATAGGGTTTCAATTTTCAAAAAGCCTTCTTACAGAGACATTTCAAACCATTTTTTTGCAGAAGGGAAGAAGATCCTTTGGAGGAGGAGCGATTCAATTTTCAAAAAGCCTTCTTTGAAGAAGGTGAAATGGTACAATATCATGAAGAATATAATGCTCAAGTCAAGAAATTCATAATAATTTATCTTTTGATGAGTTTTACGAATTAAAGATGAAGTGGAAGAAGAAAGGAGTTGGCGAAGAAAGAGGAAGAGTTAGAATCAAAAGCAACAAAGTTGCTAATAAGGAGATTAATGAGCATGAGTCCAAGAACCTAGAAGAACAATCAAAACAAGAACCGACCATTGATAAAGTCAAGGTACAAAGGCCTTTACTCACTGGATGCAAACAATTCAAGAGGGAGGAACATGCATTATCCTTTAAACCTCCAAAAAGTAAGTAGTCATTGATTGATTTCAAAGTAACACTGTGGATGGACATGCATTTGAAGGAAAGATTTTGAGACACGCTGATAGAAGTGTTGAGGGTATCTCTGCAATTCCTATCTTGGCGAAGGAGAGCAAGGTCCTTGCTGGTAGCCTAAGGAATGAAAATGATGGTCAAAATTCAGATTTTTTGCTTTCTTTTATGTCACTACCAAAATCTTGTCAACATGGGAAGAATGCTAAAAAAGGTGAAAGTGTAAGGGCATGTGGAATCTTGTCAACTTGCAGTATAGGGCATGTGGACTCTTTGATTCAAGTCCATGATTAATTTTGCATATGGGATCTGCATGATCTTTTGAGGGTCAAAGTGGATAGAGGCATTGACATCACTATTGAGTTCTCCATCCCTTGCAATCAAGTTGAAAGGAAGTGAGCGATAATATAAGGTTGGTTGCGCATTCTAAGGCCAGATTGTGAAGGATCAAGGTTCATAGGACATAGATCACTCCTAGGAGCTAAGAGCCATGCTTGAAAACAAGATCGCAGATGATGGCCAAATGGGGATAGTCGCCATGAGATGCTTAATGTGGAAAGATGGTAACCAAAATAAATGTCAATTGAATGTTCAATATTTATGACTAAGCATGGTATGGTATTGTTGGAGTCGGGCTACATAAAAGGTTGCTTCTTTTGTATGGGTAATGAAGAGTTAAAGGAGAATGAGACACTGCAAATTCCTAGCATCATTAAGGAAGGCTATTGATCATCCATTTGGGTGAACAAGAGATAAGCAAAAATTTATATATCATGGGTCTTGGAGGGATCAGCAAAACATGAAGTTTGCGTTGGTAGTATGTAATGAGAGAGCTTACTATGGAGTTGAAATCCAAGAAAGAGGAGATAGAACTACAAGGCATCAAAGAAAGAAAGAGATCCTTGTAAGAACACCCCTATATATATATATATATATATATATATATACTCAGTACATTTTGAAGTTTTCTGCAATATTTCTGAATAACAAGAACATGCATATGGAATCATTCTGCTATCATAATGTTTCTTGCTAAGTCACTGTTAAACAAATGCAAATTGCATATTTTATGCATTCCTTTTAACCCAAAGAAATACAATACATATCATAAATAAGTTCAATAAACAATACAAATACCTTAATAAGGGCGCTGGAATAAGATAACCATAGGTCTGAAATCAACAGTAACAGTGGGCAGACTTTCAAGATAACCTGCTACAGGCTGCTACAGCCATAGAAAATCGTGTTTAGCTTCATGTCAATCTCAAGGAGATGTCTCCAAAGACTCCCCCAATGCACATGTGCACTCCCAGCCAGTGAAGAACCTCTAAAAATGGACTGAATATAGTTCCAAGGACAGGTCTGAAACTTGCATTATCAGTGTGGAAACCCATTGACATGATGGTCCAGCTCTTTAGGAAATCGGCTTGCTACTGTCCAGCTCCAAATATACTCTTCCCATAAGGTGCAGAACCCAACCAAGCCAAAAAAAAAGAGTAACAAGAACATGCATATGGAATCATTCTGCTATCATAATGTTTCTTGCTAATTCACTGTTAGACAAATGCAAATTGCATTTTTTATGCATTCCTTTTAACCAAAAGAAATACAATACATATCATGCATAAGTTCAATGAACAATACAAATACCTTAATAAGGGCGCTGGAATAAGATAACCATAGGTCTGAAATCAACAGTAACAGTGGGCAGACTTGCAAGATAACCTGCTACAGGCTGCTACAGCCATAGGAAATCATATTTAGCTTCATGTCAATCTCAAGGAGATGTCTCCAAAGACTCCCAATGCACATGTTCCCATAAGGTGCAGGACCCAACCAAGCCAAAAAAAAAGAGTAACAAGAACATGCATATGGAATCATTCTGCTATCATAATGTGTCTTGCTAATTCACTGTTAAACAAATGCAAATTGCATTTTTTATGCATTCCTTTTAACCAAAAGAAATACAATACATATCATGCATAAGTTCAATGAACAATACAAATACCTTAATAAGGTCGCTGGAATATGATAACCATAGGTCTGAAATCAACAGTAACAGTGGGCAGACTTGCAAGATAACCTGCTACAGGCTGCTACAGCCATAGGAAATCGTATTTAGCTTCATGTCAATCTCAAGGAGATGTGCACATGTGCACTCCCAGCCAGTGAAGAACCTCTAAAAATGGACTGAATATAGTTCCAAGGACAGGTCTGAAACTTGCATTATCAGTGTGGAAACCCATTGACATGATGCTCCAGCTCTTTAGGAAATCAGCTTGCTACTGTCCAGGTCCAAATATACTCTTCCCATAAGGTGCAGGACCCAACCAAGCCAAAAAAAAGAGTAAACGTGGATCTGTAATAACTTCCAGCGATGCACAGTTCAAATCCAAGAGCCACACAACAAGGACGTGTCGATGGGTTTTTTATGACCACAACAACACATAATAAAATACCAAGTTATCTTATCCTCTTGATCAAAATTCCGTGTGCTAAGATTGCAAGAAAGATCACACAGGCAGTTTCCAAGGTTCCTTCTACTGTGGATAAGCTAAATGGCTGATGTGATATGCTGGTATCACAAAGGGACTTACATTATATTCTCAAGATGACATAAACAATACTGGTTTTGGGAGCTTTTGAATGATATGGCAATGAAAGTGCTTTTTTGAGAGTTTTCACAAAATACGCAAAAAGTAAATGGGATAGGGTTTAGGAGTTCTACTCTAATCCTAAGATTTTGAAAGAAAATGATTGCCAAAATGAAATCTACCACTTTCTGCTTCGCCAAATTTAACAACTACACACAGAGAGGGTGCAATCTTCAAGGGTTGAAACGCTTTTCATATCACAAATAAACACCATCATGGAACAATGCAAATTCAGTGATAGAAGTTAAGCATCCACATAAGAGCTCGGGACCAACCTTACACTACACATAGAAGTCATCTACTAGTAAAAGGTATGAGCAAATCGATTTCACTACAACAATACTATCAATCTCATTCAACAACTAACCACTTGAAAGTAAATCTATTCTAAGTGAAGGAACAAGAGAACAT
Source organism: Thuja plicata (assembly GCA_018584345.1). Lineage (NCBI taxonomy): Eukaryota > Viridiplantae > Streptophyta > Pinopsida > Cupressales > Cupressaceae > Thuja > Thuja plicata. The sequence continues at coordinate 196,884 of MU224277.1, forward strand.
GTGAGCACCAAAATACTTCAAGAAATCACCAAACTTGAATGACAACTCTATTATCCTGGTAGCTCTTAAGCAATAATTTCGAATATTTGAGCAGTGAGCCATTTATCTAGGCTTCAAATTATAATGAGCGGCCAAGATTGAAACAAAATCAATGGCCCAGAGCTTGCCACCTCAACCCTGATTAAGGTTAAGGCATGGAGAGAGAATCTACAATTAATAAGCGGGTTGTCCACATGGGCCAATCAGAAGAAGGCCACTCGCTTAGTGGGAAAGTGGTCAAAGTTGACCCATAAATGACATAAGATTCCCACTATGCATTTAATGTCTATGTTCCACAGAGTTTCGGGGATAGGGACAGTTTTAGGGACAAGGACGGTTTAGGGGACGGGGACGTGCTTCTAGTACAAGTACGGTTTAGGGCCAATTTTTAGGGGACGGTAGGAGACGACTATTAAAAAAGAGGGAATATAGAGAAATTTCAAATATGCATATCATAACATTGATGAAGCATTCATCATAGACATTTTAGAAGCTTAATACATAGCACTAGACTTGAATTGAGATTTCACATTTGAATCGATAAGCAAAATAACAAAATTCAAATGCTTTCATTGTCAATATATGGCATACATATAGAAAAAATGTCCAAAGGCTCCAAATTTCAACCTTGAAATGACATACAATGTTAAGTTTTAGGATAGCTGCAAATGTAATAGCACTCTATGTTGTATGTGTTTTCCAAATGCAGCAATCTCTCTTTCATTTATATTGAGAATGAGGATAGGAGAGACATGTCCCTCTATTCATTATTATGAGATTAATATAATGACAATTGATTATGTAACTACATAAATATACACACACACACACACACACACACACACATGTAATATCTTTGAATCAGTATTATATTAATTTATCCTAATACTATTTTAGATATATATCTATTATATCTCACATAATATATATATATATATATATATATATATATATATATATATATTTTCAATAGTCTCAAGATTTATCCGACATAAGCTACAAAACATAAACACTCCCTCTTAGCTAGGGAGGATAAAATCCATCCAAGAGAGTAACACAAAGTTAATTGCGAAAGTTTTTTTTTGATATCACATTACTGTGATATCAGAGATATGTTCTGACCAGGAATATCAAGTCTCGTGATATTCACCATAACTCATAGATTCATAAAAATATCATTTCATGATATTGAGAGCATTAGCCTGCAGAATATAAACTCTCAAGATATTCACCAAGTGCTTAGAGTAATGGCCTACCAACATCAAATCTCATGATGTCCACCAAGTACTCAAGAGTTCATAAAGATATCATCTCATGATATCGAGAGCATTGGCATGCAGAATATCAAATCTCATGATGTCCACCAAGTACTCAAGAGTTCATAAAAATATCATCTCATGATATCAAGAGCATTGGCCTGCAGAATATCAACTCTCAAGATATTCACCAAGTGCTCAAAGTAATGGCCTACAAACATCAAATCTCATGATGTCCACCAAGTACTCAAGAGTTCATAAAGATATCATCTCATGATATCGAGAGCATTGGCCTGCAGAATATCAAGTCTCATGATATTCACCAAGTGCTTAGAGTAATGGCCTG
>MU224277.1:199573-212050 GCA_018584345.1 Thuja plicata
ACAATGAGTAGATAAATGTAATATTCAAGGATAATAGATACTTATCTACACATCAACATCCTTGACACAAGTTGCTTCAATGAAGGTCCATATACATCAAATCAGAAAACACCTTCTCAGATTATTTAAGAGACATCTCCCCTTGGAATCATCTCCCCACTAAGGATGGTTCAAATGGGAATGTAACAATGGTTATTATTCCCCCCTACAATGTACAATTCCCACTCTTATATCATTGAACAATTCTCATGTCTTCTTGTGAAATGACTTGATTGCTCCAAGAGAGGTGACACTCTATAATTAATGCTTTCTTTCTAGAAAGAGACACCCTTCCTTGAATACGTGCTTCTTTGTTAATGCTTGACCACGATCATAACAAATTAATATATCTCTTTAATGAAAGCCGCTTTAAGGAATTTCACATTGACCCGTACACAGTCAGTCATAACTTTTGAACCCCACACTTTCTCTACAATTGCTCCGGTGAGCTTCTTTGTTGTTTGTTTATCACCAACATATCCAAACTTCAGCAAAATCCAACGGTGTATTTGTGAGATATGGTCCTTTTACTGAGACTATATTTTATAAGACAGTCACACATTCACCATCAACAAACTACTCTCTTACATTTGCAGTCTGGCTCTAATACCATGTTAAGTTTTAGGATAGCTGCAAATGTAATAGCACTCTATGTCGTGTGTGTTTTCCAAATGCAGCAATCTCTCTTTCATTTATATTGAGAATGAGGATAGGAGAGACATGTCCCTTGGGACATGTCTATTCGTTATTATAAGATTAATATATAATGACAATTGATTATGTAACTACATAAATATATATATATATATATACACACACACATTTAATATCTCTTAATCATTATTATATTAATTTATCCTAATACTATTTTAGATATATATCTATATATATTATATCTCACATAATAAAAAATATATATATATATTCAATAGTCTCATAGGATTTAACTAACAGAAGCTACAAAACATCAACATAAAATATTAAAATGTAAATACTATAACTAAACTACTAAATAGTAAACAGAGAAATTCGCAATAATACATAACTGTCCATAATTAGTAAATGGTAGGTCTAAGAGTCTAAATCAAGTAGACTTAACGCCCTAACCTCCTCTATCAATAATTATTCACTCCTTGACCAGTTGCTCCTCTTGCAGCTCTACTCCTTTGCGAATATGAAAATAAATTTATTTTTCTTCTTTTTGGTTAGTTTATGCTCAGATTAGGTTTTGGTATTGTTAAATGTGGTTTGGGTGTCCTTGTGGGCCAACCAACCTTTTTTTCAAATTTAAAAATGCCTTATTTTTAAACATTGGCAGTCCAAAAATGGTTTGAGCCATAGGGGTCAGCCAGAAGTTCCCGGGATGGGTAGGGGACTTCTAGTCGTCCCCTAGCCATCCCGAGGACTTCTAGTCATCCCGTCGTCGCCTCAGGAACAATACCTGATTTGGCGAAAATGGGACGCCTTTGGGGAGGGCAAATTCCCATCCCTGTACCATCCCCGAGATGGGTGCGGGTGGAATTTTACAGGGGACGCGTCCCCGTGGAGCATAGTTTAATGCTCATTTGCCCAAAATAGCCTACACTTGATTATGTTCCTTGGATGCAACAAATTTGGGCATCTTAACTTGAAGACCTTTGATTAGTTGGACTTGGTGAAGATGACTGGGCGCCATGTCAGCATCGGGTATTTTCTAATTGCATCATTTTCTAACCAAGGTCATGTTGTGATGTAATCACACATTGCCCCATTGCAAATGGGGACCACTAGCTTTTCACTTTTTAGGGTTTAGTTTAGGGGTTTCAGTTTCCTCTCTAGTCTCTTGCCAGTGCGAAGTTTAGGAGTTCAATCAAAGTTTAGAGTATTGCCAAGTTCAAGAGTGTCATTAAAAAGTAAAACAGAGAAAGCATGACCAAATGAGTATTTTGATGCCACAAAGGTGTTCAAAAGGGCCAAGGGACGAAGATCGACACTGCTTGAGGTCAATTCCGAAAACTATTTTTTAGGGAAAGTTGTTTTTTCTGCTTTTTGCTTTTTTAGAAGTTTCTTTTTTGGTATTTTGGGGCCAATACGAGAACTTGCTTTTTGTTTGCTTTTTCTAAATTTAGAAAGTTGCTTTTTCAAAACTTGTATTTTTTGAAGTTTCTATTTTGAGAAGGCCAAGAGTTGTGAAATCACCCTAGTGTAAAATTCTTGTTTTCAACTTCAAGTTTGTCTGGGATTTCATGAAAGCAAGCAAAGTGGTGAAGAATTCAAGATTTCAAAAATGACGAAAAGCACTCACAATTGTGAAAATTCTTGGAAAATCCTTATTTCATAATCGAATATATCTTGGAAAAGTCGGGAAACTCTATGGAAAAGAACACTGATGGAAGCGTGTTGATTATGAAATTTGGTTGTCTGAAAAATTTTAGGGTCTTCCAAAATCCAAAATCTCCATTATAATTCCTAGAGATCAGAAACCACTCTCAAACATCCTGACAGTATTGATATAAAATATAACTTAAAGTATAAGAAAGGAAAATAATGTTGACTTATACTTATATGTTATATTTAATATAAAAATTTCGCTCAAAGAGAGAAATTCCTCGAAGTTTGTTCACACATGAAAAGTCTAGAAAAAAGCACAAATGGATCGACTTAAGGAAGCTTCTATAAGAAAATATAAAGGATAGACTTGAAGAGAATTCTAGAAGAAAGCATGAAAGGGTCGCCACATAAGAGATTCTAGAAGAAAGCAAAAGAAAGACAAATCTCATTGAAAAAATAGGAAAAAAAAACAAGTTTTTTTAAATAGAGCTTCTCTAAGAGAAATCAACCAAGTTCAATAATAGAAAAAATCAGAAAACAAAACAAAGGAATAAAGCAGAGGTCGATCCCTTCTCGATATCATTGTTTCCTATAAACACAAGAGCTTGGCATTGTATTCATTCACAAATAGGAAATTGCAGCTCTAGAGCTAGCAATACTTTTCAGATTTCAAAGTAAGGTAGAGATTTTGGGAGATTTTCAAATTGAATTCCATGATTATTGATGATCATTCCTTGGAATTTTCATGTTTGTTGATGAATTTTTAATCAAAATTTCGATTTCTTTCAGGATTAGAGGTGATTTTCAGAATTTCTTGAGAATTTTCAAAGGGTTTTCCAATCTGATTGATAGGTTCTAACAAGTTTATGCAGATCTGAAAGAGATTTTAATTCCAAATTCAGAATCTCAATCTGAAAATTCTCAGAATTGGGGCAGATTCAATATTTTCATCCTTGCTTTTTCATACTTTGTCCTAATTCTTGATTGAAAATTCAATTTTTAAAGGATTGAAGATGAATTTTGGACGTAGGAATGCAAATTGAAATTAGAATAAGGTTTAATTAAAATTCCTCTCCTAACTTGATTTTTTTTATCTTTCAGGAGGTAGATGTCAATACAATGAGGAAAATACAATGAAGAAATTCTTCAATCCAAGAGAATTTTGATGATGAAAAATGTGAAGAATCCTCAAAGAATAATGAAGTCTGCCCATGGAGTGTGTTGGAAATTCCTCAAGTATCATCAAAAGTTCGCCATGAAGAGAGAACTTACAAGGGAGACAATTTGGTTAGGTCATGGAAATTCCTTGATCTATACTGAGCTCCGTCTACGCAAAAGAAAAATTCCTGAAAATTTCCATGGAAAGTTGTGGAAATTTTTGAAAAGTTGTGAAAAAATCCTAATCCATGGAAAGTTGTGGAAAATTCCTGAAGTTGTGAAAATTCCTGATTTCAAACAAGGAAAGTTGTTGGAAATCCACAAGCACAAGTAAAGTCCTCCCAGCTTAGGATGACTTCAAATTGACTAAGTGTTGAGAAGTTTGGAAATTCCTTGATCTATACTGAGCTCCATCTAAGCAAAAGAAAAATCCCTGAAAATTTCCATGGAAAGTTGTGGAAATTTTTGAAAAGTTGTGAAAAAATCCTAATCCATGGAAAGTTGTGGAAAATTCCTGAAGTTGTGAAAATTCCTAATTTCAAACAAGGAAAGTTGTCGGAAATCCACAAGCACAAGTAAAGTCCTCCCAGCTTAGGATGACTTCAAATTGACTAAGTGTTGAGAAGTTTCTCAATCCGCATGAAATCTGTCAAAGAAAGTTGAGAGAAAATCCACAAACCAAGCAAAGTCCGCCCTCTCATGATGAAAATTGGCTCAGTGTTGACAACCAAAGAGATGAAATTCACTCTCTGGAGCCAAAGACAAGTTGGAAAATTGTTAACTCTAAAGCCATTTGAAGCTGAAATCACCATGTATTTAGAGAAAATTCCAAGTTCAAAAGAGGAAAAGGCCAAGTTTCAAAGGGAAAATGTTAAGTTTATGCATAGAAAAGAAGTGGTATAAGTTTCTAGAGAGAGAAGGTTTGAATTTTGGAGAGAAAGGATTTTTAGAGGGTGAAATCGCTAAGGAAGAAATGGTGAAAATTGCCTATTAGAAATTTCTTGAAAATCAGACTTGAAAGTGCATTTTCAGGGATGAGACTTCATTTCCAAAATTCAAAACTTCAACATTTCCATAATTCAAAAGGCCATTTCCAGATTAAAGGAAAGATTGGTGAAGTCCTTTTAATGAGTTATTGACAATTTTCTCAATGTTGTTTTATAGGTCTAATGCAAGCTCATGATGGGGAAAGCATACCTATGAAGAATTTCAAGACATGAAGGATGGATGGACAAGGGAAGATTTCAAAGACATCTTCCAGATTTCAAAGTTCACACCAAAAAGTCCAAAATCTTGGATCAAAGAACATTAAAAAAGGAGAAAATTCCAAGTTCAAGAAGGTTTAAAGATGATACAAGTTGGGAATATTTCCCCAAAATATCAAATTCCCAAATTTGAAGAGGAATTGTCCAAAGTTAATTTCATTCAAAGAGATAAGCATGTTGAGGTGACAACCACTTGTCTCCACCAATTAGATAAGTTCAATGAACCTGATCTTTTCTTCCATTAGGATAAAGGGTGCTTTCTTCTAGAAGAAAGCTCCATCTGAGTTGTTCATTTTTCATTGGTTCTCACTAAATAATCATTATACGCCCTAATTAGGGTATAGTTGTCTAAATCTTGGTCGTTGAATTTAAATTGATCTGGGCCCTTCATCTGTTTTTGAACTCCTATATAAACCCCACTCCTCGCATTTGTAAAGAGAGATTCAAAGAGATTGTTGCATAAACACTTCTTAAGTAAATTCATTGTTCAAATTGTTGGCGAATTTAATATCTTTTGCAAGTTGCATGGTTTCTTGTCTCTCACTTAGATTAGATTTTATTTTCCAAGTTGTTAGATTGAATGAAGGATGTGATGGAAATCTTTATGTGGAATATGTTCATACCTTTTATAGTTGGATGATTTTCAATTATTTTGCAAGGTAAGTCTGAACGCTTGAAATATACTTAAACTTCTATTGTGAAAATCTTTTGAAATACCTCAGAAAATAGTACCATCCTTGTGGAGTTTTTGAATTTGGCAAAGCAAGGATAGGTTTCAGATTCCACTTTTGCAGCCTTGTCTCCAGATTTCATAGATTTAGTTCATAAAATTAGTTAAGAGAGAATTATCGTCTCAAACCCTCCTCTTTTGCACTTTGTTTTAGAAATCTTTGTAAGTGTTGAACCAAAAAAAATAGAAAGGGGAAATTCAAAAGTTGAATGATAAAATTTGGAATAACTAAGTCCCCCTTGGAGGTTTTGAGTACATCATCCTACAACGAGAATCTATCCTAAACAGCCAAATCACACGCATTTCAAACCTTGGAGTCATCTTTGTGATCACATAGTTCATATGTTAGCACATTAGAGGATTTTGATCAAGAGAGGATAGAGTACCCCTGGTATTTTATTTTGTGTTGACTATGTCGTAAAAGACACACCAACAGGTCCCAACTTTGACTCTCTTATGAATAATCTCTCCTTGAACATTTCATCCTTCCATGCACTTACTTGAGAATTGACCTTGAAATTGATTGGACTCCCTGTCAACAACTCTGTCATTCATGAAGTCTTTCATACTTGAATTGAGTCTCAGGAACTTGAACGTCTAGAATTGGAATTCTTCCTCCTTGCTCTTTCCTGACTGGGATCCTTTGATTTCTAGAGGAACTTCGAGATGTTGCATTCTTCCTTCTACATTTACTTGAACTTTGAGCTTTGAGGTCTTGAACCTTGAATGCCTTGAACTGGATTTGCTTGAAACCTGAATGTCTTTAAACAGGAACTAGAATTCTTCCTCCTACAAAATAAAATAATTGACATAAGCATCATGTAAGGAATTTAAAATATAACACATAAAAAAACTCTTCCATGTTTCTCACTCTATACTTAGAATGAAATTTGAATTTTGGAGAAGGAAACCTCTTGATTTTGAAGATTTACTACAAATTTCTTCTTCTCTCTCTAAAACTCTTGCACCTTCTCTCTGCAAAATTCTCACGCCTCTTTCTTCTCTGATTTCTCCAAAAATTCCATTCTAGGCATTTAACTTCATCATTACACTTCCCTCGTGGGTGCACACTTGAAGAGGGTGGAATTTAGTTCTTGGGAACAAAATATTCCAATGTTTTGCAGCTAAATCTTAGTTGTCATTTAAATAGATAGGGAATTTTAATTTCAAAATTGAATTTCCAAAAAACTCCCAACGTTTGATTATTTTTCATACTTACTCAAATTTTAAATCCGCCTTTGCAATTCATTCCATGGTCACAAATTAGGCATGGACATGGATTTTCAATGCTTAGATAAATTTCTTGCAACCATAGATTTCCCCCCCTTGGGTAAAAATTAAACACATGGAAGTATTTCCGCATTTAATTAAATTCTTAATGTTTCCAACGTTTAGTTAAATCACCACCTTGAGCACACATAATACTTAGCCCAAATTTAATATTTTCCAATGTCTTTGCTAAATAATAACCTTGAGTGCAGCATATTAAACACTTAGTGAAGCTCCATGCTAAGTCGAATTAAACTTGTTCATTACAATTTCTCCCTTGTTGTAAGTTAAACACGGACATGGATTTTAAATTGGGGAAAACTTAATCCATCGTTTTCTAATATTTTCCAACCTTTTCCTTGGCGTGAATGAGATGTAGTCGAGGATTTTCATGTTCAAAACAAATTTCGATGCCCGTGTAGAATCTGCGCTCATTAGCAGGTATTAGGCTTCACAATGGACTTTCCATCTTTTGCAGAATTCCTCAAGCATCATGAATTACGGCTCTTGGGTGCATATGGGTGGGGTTGGAGGATTTTGCTACCTTTGAATGTTTCTTGGCCGGCCATGTATTTGCACTCATGCGCGCATATGTGTCGTGAAGGGGGGCTTTGAAGTTTTTAATGAATTCCTTGAACAGATTTAACTGTGTGGAGACATTTCGACTTTGGAACCTTTTCCAGAGTATACCTGAATTGGCACTCATTACATTTTGCAAATAACGGAGGATTTTGCATTTTCAAACTATATCTTGGCATTGCGAAATTTGTGCTACTGGGTGCACTTCAAGCATGATAACAGATTTTAAGGCTTTCAAATATTTCATTGGCACAGCGGAAATTGCGCTCTCAGGCGCAAATGGGACCTTCAGGAGGATTTTTAAACCTATTAAAAAATTATTTGGCGGCTAGGAAATAGCTCTCATGGGCACAGTCTAAAGACATGGGGGAATTTTCACATTCTCAACCATTCTTTGCAAATTTGCAGATTAATTTTCTCTGTAGATTTTTGCATCTTGACACATGCCAATGCACAATGAGTTTCGCGCTAATGGGCACGATTTAGGTGTTGTGAGGAATTCTCATGACTCTAGACGCAAATCCAACACTCTAGAGCACATTTCAGCTTAGGTCAAGGATTTTCATGACTGAGCAGAATTCTTTAGCAAGCACAAACCAGTGCTCATGGATGCCATTTTGCCCTGTTCGAGGATTTTATGCCTTTGTGTTTAGCGTTGTTGGGTGCAAATGAGGCATTGTGACGGATTTTCAACCTTGTAGCATATTCCTTGCCAAGTGGAGATTAGCGTTACAGGGCACATATGGAGGTTGGTAAAAGAATTTGCATTCTTAGTCATTTCTTTTTATTTCTCCTCACTTCCAACTTGGGTGCCAACTTGGGGATGCCTTGGATTCTTCATAGACTTAATCATTTTATGTCATTTCACCTCTTCTTAAACTACACTTAGACAATTTTTACACCTTTCTATCTTGGGCGCTGATGATCTTGGACTCTCTAGACTTAGTGAAATTCCGTGCTTTTTCCTCTTTCAGGTGTTTTTCCATGCTTTTTCCTTTCTAGTGTTTTTCCTCTGTTAAGTTTTTTGGTGTTTTTCCATGCTTTTTCCTTTCTAGTGCTATTTCATGCTTTTCCTCTTTTAAGTTTTATGGGGAGATGATTCCAGACTTGGTGATTTTTTGAGCTTTTCACTTCTGGGTGCTTTTTCAAGGGTGCCTTTTCTAACTTAACCATTTTTTCCGGCCTTTTGCTTTTCTAGAGATGCTTCTTTTTTTCTGGACATAAAATTGGATACACTTTTTGCTCATCTTCTACCAATGCTTATCTGACTTGCCTAAAAATAGACTTACTATAAATAGTAAGTTTATTTAAATGCAAATTTAGAGAAAACTACATACAGTGAGACTTACTAAAAATAGACATTACTAATAAAGAAATTTCTAAAAATAGCAAGTATGTCAAAATGTTCAAAATTTCATTGCATTTTCTCTAAAAGATGAATTATTTAAACACTTGACCTAATTCACTACTTTCCAATCTAAGGGCTAAAGGCAGATAACAATTCTCTTCTAGACCTAGCCAACTTCATCAATTCTTGTTTGGAACTCAAGGAACTTTAGGGGATTGATGCCCAAGAACTAAAGCCCAAAAGACCAAGTGGACCAAAAAGCAGGGGGTCCCCATTCGCAATGGGGTGATGTGTGAAAATGTCACAACATCTAGTGACTCCACATGTGAAATGTTTGAAAAAGTTTCAAGGATAAAACCCCGATCCGAACCTAGAATCTCTGGTTAATCTTTCCTATGCCATCATAAAGAGAAAAAACTCACTCAAAAGGGGAAAAGAACCATTTGGTGTATCAGAACATCTTTGTTTGTGATTACCTAAGTGTGTGCAAATGTGTTAATTCTATCTGACGAGACCATTAGAATTCTCAAGATTAGTCGAGACAAGCTATGTAAACTTCTTAACTTCAAAAGAATCTTGGATATTGCCTCGTTGTCAGTCAAGCGTCCATGGCCCCAACAAGGTTGTCGCTATAATTCCGATGGAGATTGCTCTACTTCTAGAGAATTATTCTTTCGAACACCTATAGAGATGCCCGCGTACTCCCAAAGCCAATTATTTGATCTTTTATCTCATTTTCTTTTCTTTTCCCTTCCTTTTCTTTCTTTTGATATTGCATTTTTCTCTTTTCTCTTGGCTTGTAAGCAATGAAGTTTACTATGGGTTTAGGAATTATAATGGCACTGAAGTAAGATTTTAAGATTTTGACAAGCCTTGATTTCTCCCAAAGAGTTCAAGATGACTCAAAGCAATTGATTAGGTGTGAGAAGTATAATAATCTTCGAGATTCAAGTGTTAAGACACAATAAATGATTAACCTTCTAAGTCAAGTGTGTTGTTCTAACCTGATGATAAACACTATTAAAAGAAATCTCGACTTCCAAGGATCTTCACGAGTAGTTATCCAAGAAATGAAATTAACACAACCTAGTGGAATTCGCGCATATAGAAACACCATCACCTTTCTTACAAACGGAGACTTCACAAGTTAAAACCACTTGGAAAAACCAAAACCAAAGCAAAACAACTTGAGCAAACCAGCTCAAGGGAGACCAAAACCAAAACCACATTAGTGAAAGGCTCATGGAGAAACAAAACCCAAAACCCCTTGACCAAACAAGCTCAAGGAAAACCAAAACCCTAAACTACGAAAAACCAAAACCAAAATCCCAAAGGGGAAGGGAAAAGAAAACCAAAAAGGAAACACACCAAAGCGGGAAACCCAAAAACAAAAGGGAAACTAAAAGGAAAACCAAAACCGGAAGCAAAAGGGAAACCAAAAGGAAAACCAAAACCGGAAGCAAAAGGGAAACCTAAACTAACTATGTATAGGGTAGGCCTTTGGAAGGAAACCTATGGTCGGAAGTAATTCTTGAGGAACTATCCATTCACAGGCAATGGAACTTCCTCTCCTGTCAGAGCCTTCAACTGAAATGCATTATCTCCCAGGATTTCAGAAATTTGATACGGACCCATCCATAAATTGTCAAACTTATAATGATCACCATTTTGTTCATGGGCTTTTACCACCACAGAACCAAGTCAGAAATCCAAAAGTTCTTGACTTTGGCCACTCTATCAAACCACTTTTTGACCACTCATTGATGCTTCGCAAAAATTTCTAATGTTGTTCTCTTCTCTTCCAAGTACAATAGTTGGGACAATCTTGTCTATATTCTATCTTCACCTTCCAGATAGTCTTGAATGAATTGCAAGGTTGGGATCCTCAATTGAACCGGAAAGACTGGATCTTGTCCGTAGACCAAAAGATAGGGATATTCCCAAAGAGCTCTTAATTCTGGTATCTGCCCAGAGGGCAAATCTCAAATGTGTCACTCCTTAGGATTTTTGTCTACTAACTTCTTGATTGCACTTAATAGGTTCTTGTTCATCGATTTTGCCAATCCATTTCCCTGTTGATAGTAGTTGGATGAGAACTTCAATGTTTTCTAGTATTCAAATGCCCAGTTGGAAAACTTCAAAGACGAAAACGTTGAGCCATTGTCGAAAACTAGAGCATGGGGCCATCCAAATCTAGTGATAATATTCTCTTCAAGGAACTTGATAACCACATTTGTTGTGCATTGTTGAAGAGCTTCGGCTTCTGACCACCGTGCATAGTAATCGATTGCAATCAGGATATATTTGTGTTGTGTCCAAAGAGGACGGTTCAATCATACCAATAAAATCTAAGCCCAATTTAGTGAAAGGTCACTCTTCAATGGCAGCTGCAAAGGCATAGGAGGATTTTTTTCCCGAACAACAACTACTTGACAGGTGTGACAAGATTTTAGATGTTCAACTACTTGATAGGTGTGACAAGATTTTAGATGTTCATATGCATCATTGAATAATGTAGGCCAATAGTATCCCGCCCTTGAAATTTGATGGGATATGGCCAAACCGCTTCCATGACTAGTTCGAAATTTACTATGTAAATGTTCGATGATTTTCTTTGCTTCTTGTTGAAGTGAGTTTTATACCACTACAACATATAGGATGAAACACTCAATGTTTCAAGATGAAACACCAAATATCGAATCCTCTCTTGAACAAAGACACCGCATATGCTAAAGATTGCAAATAAAGATCATCGAGGTGACTCCAAGGTTCCATCTAATGGTGGACTTAACTCAATTGTAATGATGTGATATGATGGTATCACAAAAGGGACTTACACTAGCTCACTTAGACTTGTCAATTTGACTTTGTGAATGATATGGCTTTATGAGTGCAATGAAATATTTTGGCTTCCAACTTGCGAAATGAAATACAAATGAACTTAAACTTATGAATCTAAACTACTACTTTTACTCTAGGATGCAAGAATCGTGTATCTTTGTGACTCTACTAGGCTTGATCCTGTCATCAACTCCACCAAACTAGTGCAATCTTAAACTAAAAGATTTTCAGACTACTACCATGAGATTGACACTATTCATAGATGCGTACCAATGTATAGACAACAATTGAATTTAAGCTTTTAATTATGTCATTCGACCAAGCAAGGCATATTTACAATCAGCAAGTAACTAGTGGTTTGGTCTAAGTGAGTTCAACAATGATGCATCCACAAATACTTTTATCCAATCTAAACTACTTGAAGCAAATTCTAACACTAGATACTTGAAAGCAAATCTTTCTATTCTAAATGAGGAACGTAAATAACCATGCAATAATCCAAATGTTACAACATTCACCATGAAAACCAACAATGAAAAGGGAATAATTTTGGTAGTATTATAGCAACAATTCTCCCACAGATCTCCCCTTTACAAATGAGGAAAGCAAGCCTTATAAAGGGAGCTCTAGTACAATGAGTGGTCTATTCATGATCTATTGAAGTTAGTATATTCATAGCCTATTCCTTAATCTCTCGCTATAGCCCTTTTTGAGGATAGGTTGGTTGTAGGGAACAGCTGGAGTAATTCCTCGCAAGGTGGGTGAATCCCGAGATAGGGTAAGGGCATGTGTTTCTGAAGCCTTGAGGGAGTAGTCCTGAGCTGGGTTTGAATATGTGTTCCGGAAACCTTGAGGGAGCCCACTTGTAGATTGGTTTCTGAGCACCCTGTGACAAGTATTCCCTATCCTTCTTAGTGTTGACATGTTTAGCAGAGAAG
>MU224277.1:227159-247394 GCA_018584345.1 Thuja plicata
TGTCATATCAATTTTGACAACATAGTAAAGATAAGAAATGTAAAGGCAGTAAGAGACCTTCCTAGTATTGCAAGACTAGTTGATACTATGTGCAGGGAATGTGTGATGGGAAAGCATGTAAGGAGCTTATTCAGAAGCAAGCAGAACTCAGCAGAAAACAAATTGGATCTAGTGCATACAGACTTATGTGGTCCTACTCAAACAAGAATACTATGGAGAAAGGTATTTTATTTTGTTTGTTGATGATTTTTCAAGGATGGTGTGGGTTGCGTTCTTAAAGGATAAGTCTGAAGCTTTTGAGAAGTTCAAAATATTCAAAGCTAAAGTTTAAAATGAGTCTAGATTAAAACTAAAGTGTATGAGATCAGATAGAGGAGGAGAATTCACCTCTGGCCAATTTTATGAGTATTGTGAAGAACATGGGATCAAAAGTTAGTTGAGTGCTCCTAGAAACCCTCAACAGAATGGGATTTCAGAAAGAAGAAATAGGATCATACTTGACACAACGCGCACTATCATGATAGAAGAAAAAGTTGTGCGTGCCTATTGGAGAGATGCAATCAATATAGCAGTTTATACTATCAATAGAATTCAATTAAGGTCAGGTGCAGATAAGACACCTTATGAACTTTCATTTGGTAATATACCTACAATAAAATACTTCAGAATATTTGGAAGCAAATGCTACATCAAGAGAGATGATGGTGTTGGTAAGTTTGATGCTAGAAGCGATGAAGGTATTTTCCTTGGTTACTCTAATAAAAGCAAAGCATATAGATGTTTTAACTTAATATTGAAGAAGATAATTGAAAGTACACATGTGAAGATTGATAAGAATTTTATGATTCAAGAGAGATATTATGATTATGCACCTATGATTGAAGATGAACCCAGACCTAGCAGTAAGGAAACTGTTATTGAAGAAATGTTTGATTGTGTTGATGTAACATGCAATGACCCTGAAACAAGAAAAGGAGAATCGCAGATAACAAATGAGGATGTCACACCTAAAGTTCCAAAATTCACAACTAGATACCATTCAAAAGATGATATCATTAGAGATTAGAGCAGTAGAGTTTTGACAAGATGAAAAGCAGAAGGTTTAACAGTTGATGAAGAGGTATGTTTACTTTAACAAATTTAACCCTTAAGTGTTGAAAATGCATGTAATGATTCAGATTGACAAAATGTAATGGAAGAAGAATTAGATCAAATAATCAAGAATGATACATGGGAATTGGTTCTAGACCTTGTGACAAAAATGTGATTGGAAAAAAGTGGATATTCAGAAATAAGATGAATGAAGAAGGTACAGTGGTAAGAAACAAAGCAAGACTGGTATGTAAAGGATATGCACAGAGAGAAGGAATAGATTACACTGATACATTTTCCCCTGTGAGAATACTGGAAGCTATCAAGTTATTTTTGGCGTATGAAACATTCAAGAACTTTAAATTATATCAAATGGATGTCAAGTCATCCTTCCTAAATGGTGACTTGAAGGAAGAAGTCTACATAGAGTAGCCTGAAGGATTCAAACTTTCAGACAAACCAGACATGGTATGCAGACTAAAGAAATCCCTCTATGGACTTAAACAGGCCCCAAGAGCATGGTATGAAAGACTTGCTGGTTACTTGACAAAGATTGAATTCAAAAAGGGAGCAACGGACTGCAACTTATTCATCAGAGAGACAACTCAAGGATTACTACTTGTTGCTATCTTTGTTGATGACATTATTTTTGGAGGTAATGATAAGCTTAGTGCAGAATTTGCAAAAGAGATACAGAGTGAATTTTAAATGAGCATGATTGGACCTATCAAATACTTTTTGGGATTAAATGTAAAACAAACAAACAAAGGCATATTCATAAATCAGTCTAAATATGTGAACGAGGTATTAAAGAATTTCAAGATGGAAGATTGCAAGCTAGTAAGCACCCCCATGATAACAGGAAGCAAGCTTTCTAAAGATGATGATTCCATAGCAGTTGACAAGACACTATACAATTCTATGATTGGAAAACTCATATATCTTACTCAATCTAGACCAGATATTTCTATTGCAGTTGGCATTGTTGGAAGATTTGCAACTGAACCTAAACAAAATCACCTAATGGAAATAAAAAGAATATTCAGATACTTAAAGGGACTATAGAATATGGTTTATGGTATTCTAACTCAGAGAATACACAACTTCATGTATATACTGATGTTGATTGGGCAGGTTGTGTTGATGACAGAAAGAGTACCTCATGAGGAGCAGTATTCCTTGGAGATAGATTGGTTACTTGGACAAGCAAGAAGCATAATTGTATTTCTCAGTCAATAGATGAGGCATAATATGTAGCAGCAACATTGAATTTTTCTACAATTGTTTGGATCAAACAAATGATAAAGGACTTTGGAATTCAGATTGATTATCTTATTTGTATTCACTGTGATAACACTAGCACTATCAATATGTCAAAGAACCCTGTGACGCATGCAAAGACAAAACACATTGAGATCAAATATCATTTTCTAAGAGAAAAAGTTGCAGACAAAGAAGTAAAGTTGGATTTTGTGAGCACTAAAGAACAATTAGCAGATATTTTTACAAAGCCTTTATCAAGAGATACTTTTGAGTATCTCAGGGAGAAGCTGGGAGTAATTCCCTTTCTTGAGTCTGATTAGAATTTGCAGCAATAACATCAATCCTTAGTGATTGATGAATGGTTGACTACTCTACTTCTGGAGTAGTACCTGTGCTTAATTATTTTTGGTTCCCTTTTCCATTGATGTCAAAGGGGGAGTATATATTTAGGGGGGGCATATACTCTGGGGGAGTATTCAGTAATGAAAAATGCAGTAAAAAGAGGTGCAGCAGTTAAGGGAACCTTTGATGAGGATATTGAGAAGATTGTAAAAAGAAAGAGGATACTTTGGGTTGATGGTATTTTTCATATCATATGTTGCCATCAATGTCAAAGGGGGAGATTGTTGGAGATTTGCTTCTGTGCAAATAGTTGATTGTGTGTTTGTCATTGATGACAACATATAATATACAACAATTTCATGTATACAATTATCAGTACAGATATTTTGGAGCCTTGTGCATTTACATCTATGGTGTAGACATGTTCTAGATGCCTGGTTCATACATGCAGATTCAGATTTGTAGTTTCAGTTGAGTTATGTTAATATGTTTTGGCAATTATAGTTTCTGGAGATTATCTGTTAAGAGCCGACGTATTTACATTGTTTCTTGAGTTGCGCCTATCTTCAGGATATGTGTGTTTGTATTCATGTTTAGTTATGAGTTAATGATGATTATCCAAAGCTGCTAAATGTGTTTTAATAAAAGCATGATATTTGAGTTAATTTGGTAGAGCCAACTATGTGAAGTGACGCGTCCACTCATTTTGAGTTGCACGGTCCTAACTTTGATTGTGTGCTTAGTTAAGCTGACAAGGAAGTTGCTAAAGTGTTTCCTACAGTCGTCGTGACCTTATCCTTGGGGAAGATACATATAGCAATTCAAATGTGATCACTAAGTGTGAAAATGAAGTGAAAAAGATAAGACAGAGCAGAGCAAAAAGTTAGACAGTAAAGCTACATCATTCATCAGTTGAAGATCTATGTGAAGAAGCAGAAGAAGATTACAATTCACTGGAACTGATCAAGACAGTAGGTCTACTCAAACAGTTCATTATCAGATATAGTGTCTATCTGGATTACAGAAGGTTGCAGCCTTCATCATTTGAACAGTGAGCTCTTGGATAGTGTGTCCTCACCCCTAATAAGGTTATCTGTAAAAGACACCTAACAGGGTCCGACCTTTGACCGGGTCTCTATACTTATTGTATTGTAAAGATCAACTCCTAACAGGGTTGCAAGATCTTCTAACAAGGATCATTATAAACTAGTACAGTTATTTGTGGGTGTTAATTCCCACCGGGGTTTTTACCAAATTTGGTTTTCCCCGTTACCAAAATTGTGTTGCTCAATTTTGTGTTATCTTGTTGAGTTTATGTTTAAAGTTATTTTGTACTTAATTGAAAAAGAATTGAATCTTGTAGATAACTAATTCACCCCCCCCCCCTCTCAATTATCTCTTGGGACTATTCCTAACAACATGTTGGTTTGTAGGGCCTTCCCAATTACAACCAATACATTAACAAATTCAACAAGATCTCATAAGATCCAACTTCTCGAGCCTACCCTATAGCTAAGTGGAAGAAAACATATCAAAACTTGTACTCACGAGCCACCAAGAGATATTACAAGTTTCTCTCTTACCCACTTACTAATGTCTACTATCAACTTGCTCTCTGCTCTTCCTCTACATCTGCCACCCCTCTAAAATGCTACCTACACACTCCTTATATACAACATAGCCACAAGTAGGCTTCACAAACAAATATTAAATGATAGTCAGCCCAATACAATCCATGATGAATCATACTAATTGACCCAGTCAGTTGTAAACAACAATAAATACATGGAAGAAAGTACCAAATTAGATTTAGGTCCACACAAGATCGAATGCCTCAAAAATCTGCATGATCCCAATGAACCCCGCAAATCATGGATGTAATCTCCAATGTCTGCCCAATCCATAAAATCCAGTCGATGAACTCATCAACTGAGACCCCCAAGTCGGTACCGAGTACAAACAAAGCCATCGATCTAGTTTAGTGAATCGGCGCTGCCAAAAGATGTTGAGCCCATTTGGTGAAGCAAAACATTCCTTCCACTAAGAACCGAGCACCAAAACAACCGAGAACAAATAGACTCCACCGAGCTCTGCCAACTCACCTACCGAGCACCCAAACAAAACTTAAACATATTTTGGTCAACATAGGATTGCCAACTTCCCTAGGATGCTCCTGCATCACTAAGATACACAAGGTGCCTATAACAAGTAAAAATCAATTATAATTCATCAAATATAATCCAAGATCTGTAATCCACGCTCTCACTCCACAATACACGCTTCATCTCTGAAGTCAGCCCCAAATAGGTCTTCTCAAGAACACAGGCCACAGTTGACATCACCAAGATTCCTGCAACCCAAGAATTAAAACAAACATTCCTCAACATGTAGTTTTCCATTCCCCAAGCTCACATATCATGAATCCATATCGCACGTAAGTTATCTTCAAAATACGGAGACTAACTCTGTCAAACATCATTGTCACAATTCAGTACCCAGTCTTTACTAAAATATCTGTAACTCATTTAATTTGAAATATTAAGCCATGCGACCTTAGACATAAGATCACAATACATCCATGTACACATCACCATCTTCTCTCATTCTGAATCAACCTTACAGTACCCGTATACTTCTGTCAATCATCAAGCAACAATAATAACCAATATGTTCTTCCTCAATTGAAACATATGTTGACATCAGTGACAAAACATGAATGCCAAAAAAAACATCAGAAACCAATTCCAACACTTCATTTCTATCACCATTATCAAATGATATTAGAGCTACAATAACAACGGTGCAAAGAAAATTATAAATAACATCAATAATTTTTTACAGAACAAGAGGAAATTTCATCAATAAGATCATATTCATGTAAGTGCATTGAACCTAAAAATAACAGTTATTGCAAGTATCTAATACAATGAGAAATAAAAGAGAGAAAGATGCTATCATTATGTTACAAGGGTGTTTTTAAAGAGTGGACAATAGTATCAATCTATGTTGTTCATAAGTATAATAACATTCCTAACAGTGACAGTCACTTGATAATATCAATCAAAGTTTCCAGTCTAGAGAGTTGCAAAGATCATGCATGGTAAAGAAACAAACAACATTACAATTGTCATAACGCAACAACAATATTGAAAGCTTGTGATACAATAAGCAACAGAAGTGATTGAAGTATCAAAACAATAGATTCAATGCCAGTGAAATGTCAAGGTCATATTGTTGTTAAATGATATTCGAGGAGAAGGTATTTACACATTATGAGACAGTGAACAAGGAATGCTAATGTTTCCAGTGAACAAAGGCACAAATGCATCCAAATTTAGTTTCATATATATACTCATTGCGTCTAATATGGATAGATACAAATGGAGATTATGTTTCTGAAATAAAAATTGCTACAATGAAGTTAAGTTTGCAAATACCTAGATCATGAAGATGCAAAAAGAATTTAAATCATCAATAAAGTTTTCAGATTTCAATTAAGTTCTTTGAAATAAAACCCATGAAGCTACATTTAAGTTGACAGTGTGTACTTAAAGGGTTACAAAGAGGTCACATTCAACATGAGGAATCCTATTTAGGAAACCCTCTTGAGTTTGTAAGCACGGAGATGCAAAAAGAGGAAAAGATAAAGATGCTCAAACAGAAGTTTAAAATTTTCAGCTATAAATGCCACAATATGCAAGAAACATTCATAGTCAAGACATGGCACCAAAAATATATACAAAATTTCCACTAAAAACCCTCCAAAACCTCATATTGGCAGCTCGTGAATAGAACCCAGATCTGTTCATCAATAGAAACAAGAAAGCATTCCAGTATTCACAACCACAGCAGAGGGAAAGAGTATACATAAATAAACTATGTTGTTGTTTTTATGGGAACCCTCGAGTTCTTAAAACCTTCAAATATCTACAAGAGACGCTCAGATTTTACAAGCAACCCACAACTATAAACTGAAATTTATGTGTACATAGTTATCATGTTTGAACAAGGGTATAGAGAGCTTGCATAAAAAATACAATGAATTCAACAAGCACAGAAACCTTAGTGTTCCTTGGCGGCTTAGAGCAGAGAATGGAGAAAGTTTACAGAAAAGTAAAAAACTCATTGAATGCCTCCATGAAATTCATATTTCATAGTTACAACTGAGAAGTTTCATATTAAGTACACAAATCAAGAAACACAGATACACACTTGTATGTGGACATGGACAAATCAATGTGCAAATCTTCAAGAAATATGCACAATAGTCATCAAAATTCCAAGGAAATCACCAAGAATCTCCAGAAAGATGTCTCAGAGAAGCTCAAAACACTAGCTCAAGGTGTTGCCCAGAAAGTTGAAACAAAAAAAGTGCAAAATGAAATGCAAAAATGAAGTTAAGGTTTCTCTCAAAACCTAATATTCCATAAGGCGTTCATGTCTTAATGTTTTTTGATGGATTTTATTTTAATAATAGCCCACAGGTTTTATATATATTTTATATCTATTAAATAGTTCCTTCTATACTATTTAATAGATATAAAATCATTATAAAAATAGATATTATTTTATTATTGCATAAGTCATTCGTATAATTTATTATTTATTAAATAGTATTATCAACTATTTATTAAAAATTAATAATAAGTAAATATCTCACATGTGCATATATGCCAAGAAAAGAAGTTTTCTTTTCTTATAGTTGACTCAGAGTCTAGTTTATAGTGGTTGGAGGCTCTTTGGTTCCTACGTGGCATGTGTGAGTTTTCAAGAGGGGTTATTTTCAGTTCAGATGTAGTTTGGAGTCTAGTTGAGTTCACCTTTCAGTTACCATCAGTTGGTGGGGGGGTTTCGAGCAGTTATCTACATGATGCACATAGTTGAGCTCCTATTTTTTAGGACTCTTCTCTTATATCTGACCCCATTGATTTTGCATGTTTTCATGGTTAGTCTGAGATATTTTTAGTTGATTTTCAGTTACATATGACTGGGAGGGGTTCTTGTCTCATTGGTACTTCAGTTTCTTTTAGTTAGGTCCCTAATTTTTAGGGATTTTCAATTCTATCTAACCCATTATTGTTTTGGGTCTATACCTTATTTTTGAGCTCATTATTAGGGCACTTCTTTCTTTTAGCTTGTTTTGACATGACAGAATAGAGAATTATTGTATTGGAGCCATTTTTCATATTTTGTACCAGATTTTATGCTTTGGAGTTGATATACATATTGGAGCTTTTCCTTGTCCTTTTATATTTTCAGGTGTTGAGTTGTGTTTACATGCTTTAGTGATTTAAAAATTGTGGAATTATCTTTCCCTTTTGCATAATTGCCATAAAATGAAAACCTTCTTTAAATATGGCTACTGATTATGGGTTGTGAGGGTTAAATAGATGTATCTTGAGTTTATTGTGGATACAAGTTTTGGTGAGGCTCTGAAAACACGTAAATTTAGTGTATCACCTTTTTTCAACTTATTTACTTTTTAAAGCAAACTTTGAACCCTTTTCCATTCAATATTTAGTTTTTAGGTGAACACAAAGAAGGAAGTCAGCCTATGATCTATAGATTCATTCTCAAGCACAAGTTACCCACCATTGAGAATGTTCCCATATTACAATAGGGTTGTTGAGTTTTACACTTAGCAGATCTGGGTTCACAACAGACACTACTCGAACAATGAGTAGATGGTAAACAAAGGCAAAACATTTGTTAATAAAAAATAGAAAAGACAATAAACTGCATAGGTTCCCCCAAACAATGAATAGATGGAAAACAAAGGCAAAACATGTGTGAGTCTAGGATACAAATTGTGCAGTGATTGTTTCTTGAAATGATTGTGTGATTTGTTTTTGCATCAACATTTTGAATCACACTTTGTGATCCATCATTAGGATGAAAGAGTAGAAGGATGAGAGAGTAAATTCCACATGAATTTGTATGAGTGGACCCAATGACACTACTCAACCATGCAAGAATAAAATTCTAGTTGATAATACAGATGCCAAATTATTAAAAAAAATCTTGATCAACTATGGAAACAAGGAAGCATTAGTACAAAGAGGCATGACAGGTCCACGAAAATGGGTGCCACTAAAGAGGAAATGAAGGCAAGGCCCATGCAAAGGGAGCATGACTGTGGCCTATCTATGATACACAATTTGGTTAATCCTCTATTTCCATAGTTGTTCGATACAAGCCTCTACTTGTGGGTTGAAGCATAATCTTTGGCTTCCATTCGAAGCAGTTGAATAGCATGAGAATGATAAAAGCTAAAAGTTTCATTCTTCCCAGCTTTGATATTTTGTACCTATAAAAAAATGTATTCTCCTTCCTAGCTCCTAAGCTCTGATACCATGTATAATTCAAGAATTGGTGAATTCCCACAAGCCCAATAATTGCCTACATGCAAATAACCTGCCACGTACAAGTGGAAATCCTCAAATAGGAAAGTGCATAAATAATTGGAATGAAGGAATAATTGAGAATTGAATTAATCAAAATGAGTTATTATAATGATATCAAACCTTAATAAAGGAGATCAAAAAACCTAAAGCAAACCCTAAAGGATGCATGCACAAAATAAAAGAATTATTAAATGTATGCATGCATAAAATAAAAGAATTATTAAATACAAACTAAAGCTTCCTGAATTTAGCTTAAGTGAAAAAAAAAAGGTGACTTAATTAATCAATCAATATGATTAAATTGATTAAGTTAAATAAAATTTTATTCTAACAAAGGGGAATAGGGTGGTAGATGTTTTATCTAAATGGACATTATCTTTCAATGATGTGGGGGAGATGTGAATTGAGGATTTTCATACCCTCACATTTGGCGAGTGACATCACTATTGCCAAATAAATGTGGTGTTAATGGTACAACAATGGAATATGTGCGATGGGAATTGGGCTTTAGGGTGTTGTTAAAAGGTGGTGTGGTGTTTTTCCCCTGCAAATTGAAATGCAGGTAATTGGGTTGAGGAGGAAAAATGAATGCAGAATTCACCTTGGTAACCTCACGGTAGAAAGTGGCTTTATTTAGGTTGGTTTCTGTGAAGCATTTGAAAGGTGTTTTCAAATTTGTGGACATGGTGTTTGTGGGGGTGATTGAAAGGTTGATGGGGGAAGTCTTCCTTCAGGCCAAGCATCGATACATGTCGAACATGGACATAATTTCCATGGAGTTTGTGGGGTTGATTGAATGGTTGATGGGGGAAGTCTTCCTTCAGGCCAAGCATCGATACATGTTGAACATGGACATAGTTTCCATGGAGTTTGTGGGGGTGATTGAATGGTTGATGGGGGAAGTCTTCCTTCAGGCCAAGCATCGATACATGTCGAACATGGACATATTTTCCATGGTCATAGAGTGGGTCTTGGAGCTGGGGGAGGATGTGAAAACCATTAGGTGGGCAATGAGATCGATTTTGAAGGAGGATTGGTTGTATGGACTAGATAATGTCTTGGAGTGAGATATCCTAGGAATTATCTTTGATGTTTGAGAGGACATTAAGAACCCAAGTGCAGTGGAGGTGTATGAGATAATTATATTCTTGTGATGGCCTACTTGGTTTAATAGGGAAATGTGGAGGGGTGAGGCACTTTCAGAATGGGAGTCGCGAAATTTGTACATTCAATGAAGGGTGGCTTTGGTGAATGGTGCTCTGGTGATAGTGGACATCAAAGATAAAGGGAAGGAGAAGCAGGGTGCGAGGAGGAAGGTTATGAGCCCGAGGATGATGGATGCAAAGATGGGTGTCACAATCATAGAGTAAATTCTTTAAACTCCTTTATCTGGTCTGGTTTTTTGTACAAAATATTATGTTGTATGTATTGGGATGTAATGGATGTAATATCTTTAAATAGTAGGATGGGTTTTTGTATTTTTTGTATTCGAGTAGATTTTCGATCAAGAATTTTGGGTTATGTCTGGGTTTGATGGTCATTTTGTTTGTAATTACAAATTTTATGTTCTTCTAGTAAGGTTGGACTTGGCTTGGTAAACTCTCATGATGGGTGGTGGTTTTAGGGGGTGGAGTTACTGGTTTTTTGGTTTCCCAAAACAGTAAATTTTGAAGGTATTTTTTCTATGTAATTTTCAAGTTTAATAAATTAATAAAATATATCAGTATTATTGACCAAAAAAATTTATATATAAATATAGTTTATCGAATATACATTCTTCTAATAAATGATTTTAGAGATACTTATGTACAAATATGGTTACTAATAAAGTCGCACAACTATTTTAATTAAATATTCAAATTTTAACTAGTGGGTGCACAAGTAAACGACTATTGATACATGAGAAATATTTTGGTAGGTTTTAAATAGAATGCATTGATTATATATAAAGATAGTAATTATGGGTTAGGTAGGCAAGAACATGGTCATGATTGGTACATGAGCAACTATTGGGTCCTTTCCCTAGATCCTATATTAATCTAAGGTATAAAACACCTCACTCAATTAAAAGTATAGAGTTAATTGATTCCATAAGATATATATATATATATATATATATATATATATATAATTTACTTTTTTTTTAAAGTATGTTCAAAATAATAAATGTGGAATTGAATTAACATAATTTAACAAATCAAATATGATATTAAATTAGATTTTGGATGGAGGAATGTAACATAGTATGTTTTAGTTTAGGTTTGTACTTGAAAAAATAATTTGAATCAAGCTTCGGTGTTTGAAAGTAAATTGGTAAGGAATTGAAGATTGCAACAAATATTAGCAAATATAGACTTGGTATTAAAAACATAATTTAAAAATTATCTAAATTTGCTCTTTAATATACCACATCACAACCATTGCTACCCTTGGAATCTTCCTAATTGTTGGAACTTGGCATTGCTGTCAAAGATAAGAAGATATATTGTCATTGTTGTCAAGTGCATGAGCAAGATTTTTAGAATAATGTCATTGATATTATCATTTATGTAAAAGAACTGATTGGATTTGAAGAAAGTGTATGGTAAAATCATAGAAGCATGGATGTCAAGGAACCCTACAATTCAAAAGAACAAATATTTTGCGTTCATGCAATATGTAACTATTGAACAAGTAAAATAGATCATAACAACATATATAAAGAAGAGTTTCAATGAGCAGTTAAAGTTGGACTCAATGAAAAATGTTTAGCAAGTGAGGTAGGTAATTTATGGAACGTAAATGATCCATAATATAAGACTTCAATAATTTTAATAAAGTGCTTTGATTGTGTTTAAAGTAATCTTTAAGCATTAAAGTTAAACATTAAAGAGAAGTGACTCCTTGAGAAGGATGAAATTACAATATGTTGCAATTAATATTGAAAAAGAAACAATTATCATTACAATAGTGACTCATATTATCACCCATGTTAAGTGATTCACTCATGTTTTTAATTAGGTTGAAGGAATGCAAATGAACCACTGAGAGGGGGGGTGAATCAGTGGACTTAAAATTTTAACCTTTAAACTGTATGTCACTTAAACTAAAATGAATGGATAATAGTCATCAAGAAATGATAGAAATTTGAACACACCATAAAGTATTTAGAAATAGACAACGTGTATAAGACGAAAACCCACAGTGGGAAAAAACATGGTGAGAATAGATGCTAGAGTCTAGTTTCCTAATCCAACCTCACAATGCCAATACTTATTCTTACATCCATACCTATTGTATCTACTTATATTTCACCCATCATAACCACTTCCATTTAAAATACTAAACCTACAAATGTTAGCATTCCTAATCTTATTGTTCCTCCTTCAACTATTCCATGTGTATCCTTATTTTCATCCATGCCCACTTAAAATTGTGTTCCTTTTTTTATATTCTCTTATTCCTTCTATTTACCATAATGGTCCAAATCTTCCACACATATCTCCTACCACTCTTTCTGTCAAATCTACTATCAATAGCTTGGCTCAAGACGTTTCATCTTTGCAACAACAAATTGCTTCTATGTCTCAATCCAAGTTTAACATTCCTACTTGTAACATTGCTAGTCCTTTGTCCCTAGATATCATCCATGGCATTATCCCTTAATACATGGAAATTCTTCATTTAGAGACTTACAATGGTAAGGGTGATCCTTTGACTCATGTGAATACCTTCCAAACATTTTGTAGGGATTTTTCTCGTGATCATAGGTTTATGGTCAAATTGTTTGCTAGAACCTTCTGAGATGACGTCTTGCAATGGTATTGTTCTTTGCCCCTTATTCCATTGATTCCTTTTAAAAACTTGCTAATGCTTTTATTCAAAAATTTCAAAAAAATATTGGTCCTAAGATTTTTTTGACTGATTTGATGCATTGTAAACAACGTGTCAAAGAAAAAGTGACTGATTTCATTGGTTGACTTAAGCATTTACATGCTCAGATTTATTATCCTATATCTAATCTTGATATACAACGTATTTTCATTTTGAATTTGTAAAAAGACATTAGAGGTAAGATATTATTGTCTAAATTTTTCTATTTTACTCAATTATGTGCAGTGCTTCAAAAATAATTAGCTTCAAGTGAGTCAGTTTTAGAGAACTCCTCCAATTGCTCTGGTTGATAAGAATGATGTCGCATTTAACTCTTATCAAAAGTTTCAGAAACCTAAGACCTCTTTTAAAATTAATAATTCAACAAATCAAGTTGATGAGAAAGTGGCAGCAGCATACAAAGGTGTGCCTCCTTTGTCATTTGTTTTTAGACCTTCTTTCAATTTTTACATCTCTTTATGAATCTTTGCATAATGTGATGTTAAATTTGATTAATGCCAATATGATACAAATTCCTCCCATTAAACCAATTGACACATCTAAACCTTTTCCTAAATCCTTTTATCACAAATATTTTTTCCAATACCATCATCAACCTAACCATGATATTGAAAAGTGTTTCTGTTTGAAATTTGTTATTCAAGGCCTCATTGATTCTAATGTTATATTGATTGAGAGATTTAATGATCAAGGAAACAAATCCATAATACCTCCTAATCAAAATTTTCAAATTTATACCAATCCTTTGCCTTCCCATTCAACCAATGTTGTTGATTTTGATCAGTCTTTACCTTCTTTTTCCACCCATTTTGTTGACTATGACATTAAGTTTACCGAAGCAAATAATGTTGTCAATCTTATTGAACAATTCAAACCTAAACCCAAACTTGAACTTGAGCTTCACATTACATTTGATCCTAAAGAGACTACTAAAGCATCTGATGGTCATATTTACATTATAGCAAGTGTGAATGGTCTTATTTCTCATGGTGTCCTTATAGATCCCACTTGTATGGTAAATCTTATAAATGAAGAACATCTTTACAATAGACAATTGTAACATAATTTCTATGATAAATCTGATGTTATGATCCAAATTTTCAATGGTTTCACCTATACTACCCATGGTTCCATCACTTTTCCCATAGAATTTAGTGGTAAAAGTCTATATGTCACCTTTTTGTCATCTCAACTTCTCATAAGTTTCAAGTTAGACTTGGTCTTCCTTGGCGCACTTCTATGAAAGGTGTAGTCTCTCCTATTCACAAGTGTTTGAAATTTACCCATGATGAAGAAATAATCATGATTAATCATACTCTGTATCATCCTTTAGTGCCTTGAGAACATGTTGATCTTGACTTATTTTTTTCCTTTTATGCCTCAACCAGCTCAACCTCGTAAGGAAAATCTCTTTCAATTCTATCATAAATTCAAAATTCAAAATACTTGTGGGCTTAGAAATCCCAAGGATATTCCATCTCCTTGTCTTGGATCAGGACTTCTTCCTACACCTTTCACACCTCCTTTATATGCTTCCATTTTGTCTCTTATATCCTACATAAATCTGTTATTGATATCATCTCTCAACCTAGTGTGGTGTCTTTCATTCGTCTTGAAGAAGAAAAGGAACCTATGTTGATTAATCCTAAATCAAACCAAATCTCAATTAAAATGAAATGTAATTGTTGTGCTCATGACCACCACTGTAAACGTCATGCAAGAGCTCATGAGCATGCTTCCCAAAATATTTCCTCTGCTAAGACACCAGTTGATGCTTTGATTCCCTTTGACCAACCCATGCATAGCCCAAGGGAGAAAGTCAATTTAAAAAAGATGAAATTGAAAAAAACATGATGATTTAGATAACCCATGTTGCTTCATGATGTGGTGTTTGTTATATGTTTATTTAGATTTCTTTAGACGATCCTTGTTGCTCCATCGGTGCAAAGTGATAAAGGAATCGACATGCTGTGACATTACTCTATGTATCTCGTTTATTCTATATATTGTTACATGTTATGTTGTGCATGTGTCATTATTCCTAAATGTGCATTTGTGTTGTTTGATTTGTGATGATGCAAAATAGTAACGACCTATTCTTTTTTTTCTCCATGATGTTGGCCCAAAAACACTCTTCTTCGTAAATCTTACATGGCATTCTTCCATTGTGCTTGTAGTTCTGTTGCCTTTGTGGAATGATGACATTTTATTTTGATATAATTATACTATACATGAGTTATCATATGATCATACTCACCCCTAAGTTAGTAGATCCTTTTTGTGCTCTCTTTTGTCATGTGTTCATTTCTCTTAGTTTTTCCTTTCTTGGGGGAATCTCATAATGGAAACGTCTCTTATGGGCGCATGCATGCTCTGTTAAATCCATTTCTAGGACTATTAAGGTGTTTGTAATCACTTTAATGTGGGGGCGTACACTCTAATCCTTGTTTCACATTTTTCACACACACACACACACAACAATTCAATGCAATCTCTTTTATACAGAGGGCTAAGGAGGTAATGCTTTCCTTATGTTCATGTTTTCATTATCATGCCCTTTGAATTATTCAGTGGGTCCCTTAATGGAGACACTGCTTTCCTTAAGGATTGATCCTCCTTTCATAGATCCCTTTGGACACAATACTTTCCTTAAGGATTGATCCCCTTGTTTTGATGGGTTGACTAGCATAGCACATGCTGCTAGACTAAAAATGTCATATTTTGCAACAACGCCTTGTCTTTACATGATCCATAGTAAGGAAATACCTTACTAGGCTAGTGGTTGTTCCTCTTTCTCTCTCTTCTCTCTCTTTTGAGTAATGTCTCTTATATCTTGGTTTTGGATTTGATGAGAACTTAAGTCACTTGGGGGTGTTGGTACTCAAAAATACAAGGGTTTTTTAGTACCTTGTTAAATTTTTGCATTTTTGACCCCTTATGAGTGTTTTTTGAGCCTTTTTTCCCTAATGGAATTCTGAATTTTTTCATACATGTCAGGTATTCATCACTCTTTTCTTGGCATAAGAAGACATCCTAGGTCATCATTTTCAAGTTTTGAGATAGTTAGTGATGTCTTGTTTTGAGCACATATCCTTTCTGCATTTGTTGATTAAGGTGTCAAATTGTTGTAACTAGCATAGTTTGCATCTGAATAACTTGCATCCTTTTGTGTTTCATGGGTCACCATTATGGGCATGTTCAGAATTTATATCACAGATACTATATTCCAATTCCCAAGTCATTTTAAATCCATTTGATAAGTTTTCAGTCTCCCCAAAGTTGGTTCTCCAGAACTGTTAAGTTTCTTTGTCATACCTAGAATGCTGAATAACATACTTTGAGCTTCTGCAAGTTGTATCTGATTGAATGCCCTACATAATTGAGTTTTCCCCTATGTTGAAAACATGAGAGTGTACCTATCTAAAGAATTTTATCCCTTGCGCAATCCATTTGTCCACTTTACCTAGCTAATTCCATATCATATTTTTGTATATTTACTGAGTTTTAAATTCAAAAAGTTGTAAGGTGTTGACTTTGCAGATTGATGCTAATTGATTAGTTCACTTTCATAGCAAGTTAGTTGAAGTTTCATAATCCACATGTGAAGGTGAATCCATGTTCAGAGGTTCAAATTCTGAGGGTTCTTCTTGATAGGTTTTTTAATTCAAATTTGAAGGAGTTTTGTAGATTGATAGTGCATAACAGAATTGAAGTTTGCATAATGGTCATTTTCATGGAATGATAACTTTTTGTCTAAAAGTTTTTTTCAAGAACTGATTGTGGGACCATTCTATTTGCACATAAATGTACTACTATGAATGGTGGTGAAGTCTGAGTGCATGTTTTAGTAATCTTGCAATGGCCGATCTGAATGAAATTTATGTTGTTTCAGCATTTGCACTTGCATAGTATTCTGAAATTACAAAGTTTGATCAGTTACACCTTGCACCTGAGGTTGAATCTCAAAAATCCCTTTTGCATGCATAATCAGTGTAGATGAATGAATCACTTTTCCAAGTGATGGCTCTTCAGGAGTTAATCCAGTATCTTTCTGATTGGCATTTCTGGCAAGGTTTGCGTGAGTTTGATTACTTCAAGTCACAGATTGAATGAACTAGCC
The DNA here is from genome assembly GCA_018584345.1 of Thuja plicata. NCBI lineage: Eukaryota > Viridiplantae > Streptophyta > Pinopsida > Cupressales > Cupressaceae > Thuja > Thuja plicata. The sequence goes on from MU224277.1 coordinate 244,254, forward strand.
CACTTTGAGTATTATTATCTTTTTGCTCTCATCTTTTCAAGAAATTCCAGTAGATCATAATTGCTTAGATTTTGGAGATGAATGTGCTTTCCATTTCCCATGCTTGTAAAGTGTTATTCAATCAGTTTTCAAGGCTCGATCCAGAGGCTACTTGCAATTAATCAAGCCAATTTGCAGAATTGTAATAAATTGTTTTTAAAGCCCGCCAGTTTGATACTTTGTGGTCTGATTGCAAAATGTTTTATACTTAGAATATGGAAGCATATCTAAGGCATAGGAACTTTATGACAGCAGACAAAGTACAAACTCAATGAAGGGAGTCTAGAGTTTTCAAGCATTTGTAATGGTATGTATAAGCCAATGCATCTTTAGCAAATTGTAAAGCACAGAGTTTTTGGGGGATTTGTGAGGCATATTGAAACAATGAAAATCATTCAAACAACAATGCATAGCATGATGTCTGTGCACTTGATGGAGGGGTGGTGAAGTTTCAAATCATTTAAAATCAACAAATGCACATTTCAATGATGGATGCGCTGATTTGGTATCAGTGTTGTTGGAAGTAGTTTTTAAAAACATTTAAATTTCCCAATGCAAATGGAAAGAGCAGCCTATGCAGTGAAAGGGGGGAATGTTTTGTTTAAAAACACCATACTTTCATAATAAATGCATTTGTATAGGATTGCGCAGCATTGAGGGAGACTTGCGGAAATTTGGGAGAAGTTTCAAACATCAAATAACAAGTGCCTCAAGAGCAAAGCTCACGCAACATGTCAAAAGAAGTTTAAAACTTCAAATCACCATTTGGCAATGCAAAATGGAAGAGTAAGGAGGACCCCACATGCTATGATAGGAGGAGGCAATGTATTGTTTAAAGTCTATGTAGCAACCAGACATTATGCCTTATGCAGCATGAAGGATTCCAAAGAAAGATGTATTGTGGAATGTTTCAAACATTAAAACAAATGCTAACAAATGTTATTGACAAGTGTAGATATTAGATCTCTTGCGCAAGTATTGAAGCATGGAGTTTTTTAAAAACATTTAAATGACATTTGTTACATAGTGATGCCTGCGTTGAAAGAGGGCAAATTTTTACAACCATTTAAAATGCAATATGCAAGTGTAGGCCAGCATATAGCCAGTGCAACATTTGAAAGGAGAAAATGTTTTGAAAACTTTTAAACGATTTTCAAGGTTTGCCAAGGAGCTGTGTAAAGTTGTAGCATTAGAAGCATACACCAAAGGGGCTATGCAGTATAATGAAATAAGTCCATGCCATGGAAAACACAGATGCAAATTGAAAGGGAGGCCCACACCAAGAAGGGAGCTGGCATATTAAACTTGATACCTTGTGCAGGTTAATAAACAGTGTTAAAAGAGATTTCAAAAACATTTTAAAGAAAAATACAGAATGCATACAATATCCAAACAAGTACTTACGTAGATTTTGGGGGCATTACAAACATTTAATAGCAAATGTATTTGCTAGGTGTAAAACCAAGTTGCAAACAAATACCCAGAGGTGTTGCCTAGCTTATGAAGGAGTCTCTCCATGTTGTTTTCTCTGGAGACTTTAAAACATTCAAAATACAAATGGTTGTGGTAAATGCCAATGCATAACTTGTGTAGGCTTTAATGGAGAGTTTACGCAACATTTAAAGAGGACTCAAAATTTTCAAAACTAGTTGAATGAAATGGACAAGCCAGTATTGGAATGAAGGAGAAGAAATGTTTTAAACTTCAAACAAATGCACTTTGCAATGCATAGAATATAAGAGGCCAGCGCATTAATAGAGAAAAACCGCGCAAGCATGAAGAGGAGGCTCCCAGGTTTGAAATTTTTGAAAAATACAAGAAGTATATATCCCACATTGTTTGTGGATGGGGTTTTTAAATGGTTTATATATTGTAGCGCTTACTTAGTGAAATAAGTAAAGAACCAAGAGGCTTATGGTGGGCCCCTTGGCTGGATGTGTCAATGCGCAAGTGGGCCCCAGTTATTTTGAGACAAAATGCATAAAAATACTTAAAAACTGAAGATCTTTAGTCCCATATTGACCCTGCTAAGGAAATTGAAGATGTTTATAACCAATATCACAAGTATAATGAAATGTGAAGCAAATTAATGCTTAAAAACTGAAGATCTTTAGTCCCATATTGACCCTGCTAAGGAAATTGAAGATGTTTATGAGAAAAATCACAAGTATAATGAAATGTGAAGCAGAGTAGGGGGCTCTCTTCATGTGCGTGTAGGAGGCTAGATGGTGCATTGGGAAGCATGTCGGCAATGAAAGACCACTAAATTTTGCAGACAAGTGGCACAGATGATGACGAGGTTGATGGGACACATGGCAGGAAGTCACACAATCACGAAGAGATAATTGCCAAAGTAGATAACCGCCGAGAATTGGAGACTAATCGCCAGTCGCCAGGTCACTAATGGATTGCAGTTAACTACTAGACAAGCTGAGATCATGCGAATGTGCAGTCGTAGTTAAGAGATAACCGCTGAGATTTGGTGACTAGCGCAGATGATGACAAGGCTGATGGGACACATGGCGGGCAGTCGTGCAGTCGTGAAGAGATAACTACCAGAGCAAATAACTATCATGACTTGGAGACTAACCTCCAGTCATGAGGTCACTAATGGATCGCATTTAACCGCTAGACAACCCGAGATCACGCGACTGTGGAGTTGCGAGAGATAGTCGTGGTTAAGAGATAACTGCCGAGATTCGGCGACTAGCGCAAATGATGACGAAGCTGATGGGACATGTGGCGGGCAGTCACGTATTCATGAAGAGATAACTATCAGAGTAGATAACCTTGAGACTTTGAGACTAACCGCCAGTCGCAAGGTTGATGACGGATCACGGTTAACCGCTAGACAACCTGAGATCACGTGACTGTGCAGTCATGAGAGATAGTTGTGGTTAAGAGATAACCACTGAGATTCGGTGAATAACTACAGTCACATAGTTGCGAGATAAAAGATGCTAAGTGTCTGATGTTGAATGTGGACCTCTTGATTCAACACAAACGCAACATAGTCCTTACACAATCAATGGATTTACAAAGACAAACATGGATTGTTTGCTCTGCAAATGTGATTGAAGCGACCTGTTGCCTCCTAATTAG
>MU224277.1:264866-276520 GCA_018584345.1 Thuja plicata
CATTTGAAACTCAGTCAATTAAAGTCAATTAGGAGAAGAATTTGCCTAGTACAATAGGACTTCGAAGATAAGAAAATGCACCAAAATTGATTAGGTTGTTAGGTGCCAATTTTGGGGTGTTACACTAAGTGCCTAACATCACAAGATTTAGCCCCAGTCGTTCGATAAAGATGGAGATCAAGGCTCTACGTGAAATCTCTGATGTTAACCATGGTTAGAAAAATATTTCTAAGACTTGGAGACTTCATTGTTCAGAGCTAACTGCAATCAAGGTGCGTTAAAAGCATGATTAAGTTAAGTCCTAAAGAGACTTAGAGACTAAAGGCTAGTCTCCAAGTAAACACACAATTAAGGAAAAATCTCAGAGACTTAGAGACTAGTGCAGTCACGAAGTCTCTAAGAGAATAGGAGTTAAGGATAAGTTTACAACCAATCAAAGGCAATGAATCAGAAAGTGTCACATGTCAAATTCTAGTGGAATCTAGGAAAATTTGCAAAAAATGGAGAATTTCAAAAGAGATAAAATGCAGGGATTTCAAAAGATAAAATGATTTAAAATGTTATATTTTTTAATCTGATTGGCACAAATATGATTTAAAATGCATAAAAGGTTATTATATTGTGCAACATTAGGGCATAATCTTTCCATTGCGGTTGGAGATTAACCGCTAGTCACGAGGTCGCTGACAGATCGCGGTTAACCGCTAGACAACCCGAGATCACGCGATTGTGCAGTCGCGAGAGATAGCCACGGGTAAGAGATAACCGCTGAGATTCGGCGACTAACTGCAGTCATGACATAAAAGATACTAAGTGCCTAACATCGCAGTATTTAGCCCCAACCATCTGATCAAGATGGAGATCAAGGGTCTGCGTGAAGTTCTAATGTTAACCATGGTTAGCGAAATCTTTCTGAGACTTGGAGACTTCATTGTTCAGACTTAATTGCAGTCAAGGTGCGGTAAAATCATGGTTAAGTTAAGTCTTATAGAGACTTAGAGACTAAAGGCTAGTCTCCAAGTCTCCAAGTAAACCCACAGTTACGGAAAATTCTCAGAGACTTAGAGACTAGTGTAGTTGCAAAGTCTCTAAGAGAACAAGATTTAAGGATGAGTTTACAATCAGTCAAAGGTAGCGAATCAGAAAGTGCCACATGTCAAATTATGGTGGAATCTGGGAAAATTTGCAGAAAATGGAGAATTTCAAAAGAGATAAAATGCAAAGATTTCAAAAGATAAAATGATTTAAAACATTATAGTTTTTAATATAATTGGCACAAATATGATTTAAAATGCATAAAAGGTTATTATATTGTGCAAGATTAGGGCATAATCTTTCCATAGTTTGTGCAATTTAGGTTATTTCAAAACTTGAGATACGCATTCCTAGAGGTTTTTTGAAGACAAAAGAAATTAGATTTTTGCAAATGTAATCAGATTGGAAAGATATTTCTGAGAATCAAATCAGATTTTGAAAGAATATTTTCAAAGGAATAAAATCAAGTTTTCAGAGGATAAGATCAAACATAGAAAAGACAAGCAAATCAGATTTTGAATATTTTGAAAAGGTAGAGTAAAGTTAGATTTTGAAACCACCAGTGGAGTTCAGATTTTTATAGAGAAAAGAAAGGATAAGGACAAATTAGATTTCAGAGAAGGGACAGGTGTGAACCAAGCATGATTCCTAGGATTTCTCCTATGTCTTTTTATTCTTTTCTTCTCTCTATTTTTGGGGTTCTTGTGGCTGCTCTGCTTTGGAGAGATTTTAGACTATGTTCTTTCCCTCTCCCAAGAGCTTCAGAGTAGGTTCCAAGAAATAGTTTCTTTAGTAATATTTTCTCTTTTCCAATGCATATAGAGTATTCAAATTTCCTTGTTGTTTCTGGGAAGAACATGATTGTAACAGTTGTTTATGAATGAATCTCAGCACTGTTGTTTATGACATCAAGTTGTCTCCATTTTGCATCTGAAATCATATAAATTAGGACATCAAGGGTGTTTTAGTTTTATCTGTTGTTGATCAACAATAGAGTTATTCAAGGAATGACTATGATTTAGAATTTATTTTCAGATTTGTATGAGTTGGAATATCAAGGGTATTGCCAATCTTGTCTTTCCAGTGGATGTTGGTTATGTACTATCTATTCCAAGGTATCTTTCAAGGAGAGGGTTAAATTCTTTGAGTAGAAAGTTGCATATTTGAACACACAGGTAGATCAATAACAAGAAATTGATTGATAGGGTTTGTTTTATGTAAGGCATATAAACATATTAGTCAGAGTTGTTTTTCCTTTGTTCATGATCTTTTTGCAATGTATGTTTGACTTTGTTGCCCATAGGATAAGGCACTGGTCTATGCAAGATTTGAGGTATTTCAAAGATGGACATAAACATCAAAACATAATTGAAAAAAACCATTTCCCTTTCATGATGTTAGAAGCTAAGATTGCTCTGGTTTTCAAACTTACTTTATGAAAGTTGAATATTGTATAAGATTTGAGAAAACATTGAGGTAGTTGTTACCTAAAGGTCTAAAAACTATTCCACGAGTTATATATCTGCAAGCTTATTTTTTTCATAAACGAGTCATATATGTGCAGATTAGGCAATACTCGCCTGAGTGATGTGGAGCTCGAAGAAGAAGGAGGATCTTATCCAATCCTCATCGATTAGGCTTAGTCTTGCTAGAATTAGGAGTTGGAGTTATAAGAGTTGATTAAGTTTTTAATCTGTTTGTGATTCAGCAAGAAAAAGACCTAAAAATTTGGCGACTCTGTTGGGGAAGTAAAAGGACAACAAATTTAAGATGCAAAATTCCTTACTTTGTTGAATCATCCCAGAGTCTGGTTGTAAATTCATTGTTTTAAAAGAAATATTCCTCAAACTTCTGTAAAAGAGTCAAGCTTGTTCTATCTGTCATTGCAAAGTGTTTGAAAGTCCAAGTTCTTGAAGAAATACCTATACTATCTCATATCTAGTGAGTGGCGAATCCGAGTTCTCTAATTTGCATGAGTGTGCATTTTTTTAAAAAGACTACTAAGAAGGTGGACTTGTAGTGAAGAGGCAGTAGATTTTTGGGCTCTTATGACTGAGAGGATTTCATTAAAAAACTCTATATTGGAGGTGTATAAAAGTTGCTTATTTGAAGAAGGTCAGAGTTGGGAAAGAGATCTCAGCTATTTAAATATTTTCCTCTGCAAAGAGGTGGCGGCTCTCCAAAATTTTGAAGATAATTTGGAGGTGACTTCAAATCAAATAGTTTGCAGCAACTTCATCATACTCCAAGTATTTTTATTTTCATTGGATAAGTCTTTTATTCCATGAAAATCAGTTATACATGTTTTCCATATTAAGTGGTCAACACTAAGTTAAGAGGGAAGAGAGAGGTATTTTGTAGTTATTATGCTTGTTAAGATGTCACAACTATATTGGGTTAGGTTGTGTAATGCTATAAATTTTGAAGGTATCCCTGGATACCCAAATCCTATTCCATCAATAGTAACAGATTATTTTCCTAAGTTTACTGGCCAGGGTGAGCAATCAGCTAAGGAACATATAAAAATATTTGCTGATTTAATAGATGATCATGACATCACACATGAGGATGTGCTAATGAACCTTTTTAAAATATCTCTAGTAGATGATGTTAGGGATTGGTTTAAAGAATTACCACATGGTTCAATAAGATCTATGGTTGCACTTGAAGATTGTTTTGTTGAGCAATATGGTGATAGGGAGGACAATGATTATCATTACATGTTTGAATCTGAAAACCCTTTATCAAAGCTTGAACGTTTTCATGCAAAAACATAAGTGATAAGACAAAAGATTCAAGAAAGGGTTGTTAAAACATTGCAAGAAAATGTGAGCAGAAATGAGGATGAATCTCAATATGATTTCTACATGAGGTTTTCTGATAAGATTAAGGAGTCTAATATCCCTTTCTATCCTCAGGAGTTTGTTCAGGCTAATTTTTTGTGGAACTTTGTTTTCCTGATTCAATAAATTTGTCAAGCTTTCAGATGGTGGAAATTATTTGGCATACTATGAAATGGATGGAGCATGTAGAAAAAATTTCTTCTAAAGTTATGTCTGAGGTTGAATCAAGTGATATTGAATTTGAAAATGTCGAAGATGTTGAATATGAATCTAGTTATGCTGATGAGGCTGAGTCTAGTGATATTCAATCTAGTTATTTTGATTATGACAATGAGTCCACTTATGTTGAAAGTTTTGTTGATTATAATAATGATAATGAACTTTGTGAGCAGCAAGACAATGAAGATGTTTTGTGTGGACATCAAGATGATAATTATGATGCAGTGTGAGTGTCTATCGTGATCTCTTTGCACAAAATGATATGCTCTAAGAGATCTCCCTCCATGTTTTTGATGAGGAAGAAATTTGTAGCATCAAGCAAGAAGTTGATGAGAATAAACAAGAATGCCAATCCTTGCCAAGCAATGAGAAAATCTCAGGTTTTTCAACTGCCAATTTTCAGAGGTATGTATCAGAAAATGACTCTAAAACTTCATGCCCTATGGATATAAGTTTTGATATTGATGACATTGCTAAGGGTGTGAAAAATGACAATGAAAATGTCAATTGTGAAAGTGTATCAGAGATGAGTATAAATAATGACAGTTGTTCACTTCATAGTGAACAAATTTCAGAATTATTATCTTATGAATATCTCAGATTTTCAGGGAAAGATAGACTTGAATATCAGCACTTCACACATATTGAGTTTGACAAGGAATATGCATCAGATAGTCAGAGTTTTGATACCTGTATTTCTGATTTTTCTTGTACTCCCATGTCAATAGGCCACAATCAAATTGAATATGGTATATCAAAAAATGAAAGTATCAGATTTGTTTTAGATTCAAGGGATGAAGATTTTCTAGATATAAAGTTGAGCACTGATTGGGATAGTTGTCTAGATTTTAAATCTTTTTCAGGTTTTGAGTCTTCAATTAAACCATTAAAGAACGGTCTTCCAATTGCTCAAATTTCATATGCTTATAATGAATGCATTAATGTTTTCCCTCCCGCCACCAGCAAGTTTTGGATTTGTATAATGTTGATATTTTGCAGGAAGGTATTGGAAAGGATTCTAATATGAATATACAAGCCACTGTCAAGATGCAGGATGGTAATCCTTTTGAGAAAAAGAGTATGGATTATGATATGGATTTTCCATTGTTTGACAGTGAAGATGTTGAATCTACCCCTTTTGAAATTCTTGATTTATCTCCTCTTGCAAAAAGTCAAATTCACTTGTATAATATCCCTGATGTCTATGATGAGTTTAACAGTGATGTTCCTCAGATTGTTGTTCCCTATTTTTTGAAGGGTGAGCCACATCATGTCCCAAGTGATGAATGTTTTCAGTATTTGCATAAGGTTCAGCATGTTGATTTCTCCTTTGGTGTGCAAATAACTGATGTGGATGGATTTAATAATGCTATCCCAAGCAATATGGCAGATTTTGAGTGCTTTATTTTTCATCTAGATGGTTATTACCAGAGGTATGGCAAAGAACTAAGTATTGTTGATTATTGCATTGGATCTCAGTTTTTTTCCAACTAATGAATGCATCGTGCATATGCCACAATCTTTTCAAAATTGGTATCATTTCCATTTTAGATCTCAAGTGGATTATGTTGATATTTTTTGTCTTGAGCTAAAGGAGAGTGTAAATAAGATAGATCAGATGCATGGAAATGATAGTTTCAGCTTATCTCTGATTTATGAAGATGAAAACAAGGTGTATGAAAGAGGTAAGAGTTGATTTTAGTTTTGGGGCTTCGGGCCTTTTTGTAAATAGTGTGCATATTGTATAGTCGCTTTCCCTTTCACTTGTGTGGTTTGTTTTCTTTCAATAAGAGGTTTCAGGTTTTTGAGAAGAGAGGAGAGAAAGGTGAAAAGAGAAGAGATGTCAGTGAAAAGAGGAAAGAGAAAGAGCAAAGTCTGATTTAAAGTTTTGGGGTGGTCTTCTTCTACCATGAGATTCTGAAAGTTATCTGCATTCCCACATGGGGCATCTGTCCATAGTCAAAGCCACTATTGGTACTCAAAAATACAACAAGGGTTTTTTAGTACCTTGTTAATTTTTTGCATTTTTGACCCCTTATGAGTGCTTTTTGAGCCTTTTTGCCCTGATGGAATTATGAAGTTTTTCATACATCTCAGGAGTTTAGTCTTGTCTTGGCATAAGAAGACATCCTAGGTCGTCAGTTTCAATTTTTGAGTCAGTTAGTGATGTCTTGTTTTGAGCACTTATCCATTCTGCATTTGTTGATTAAGGTGTCAAATTGTTGTAACTGTCATAGTTTGCATCTGAATAACTTGCATCCTTTTGTGTTTCATGGGTCACCGTTTTTAGAATGTATATCATAGAGCCTATGTTCCAAATCCCAAGTCATTTTGAATCCATTTGATAATTTTTCAGTCTCCACAAACTTGGTTCTCCAGAGCTGTTAAGTGTCTCTATCATACCCAGAATGTTGAATAGCATACTTTGAGCTTCTGCAAGTTGTATCTGATTGAATGCCCTGCATAATTGAGTTTTCCCCTGTGTTGAAAACATGAGAGTGTACCTATCTGAAGAATTTTATCCCTTGGCCAATCTAGTTGTCCACTTTACCTAGCTAATTCCAAATCAGATTTATGTATATTTACTGAGTTTTAAATTTAGAAAGTTTAAGGTGTTGACTTTGCAGATTGATGCTAATTGATCAGTTCACTTTCAAAGCAAGTTAGTTGAAGTTTCATAATCCACATGTGAAGTTGAATCCATGTTTAGAGGTTTAGATTCTGAGGGTTCTTCTTGATGGGTTTTTTAATTCAAATTTGAAGGAGTTTTGCAGATTGATAGTGCATAACAGAATTGAAGTTTACAGAATTGTCATTTTCATGGAATGGTAACTTTTTGTCTGAAAGTTGTTTTCAAGAACTGATTGTGGGATCATTATGTTTGCATGTAAATGTACTACTATGAACGGTGGTGAAGTATCAGTGCATGTTTTGGTAATCTTGCAATGGCCGATCCAAATGAGATTTATGTTGTTTCAGCATTTGCACTTGCACAATATTCTGAAGTTGCAAAGTTTGATCAGTTGCACCTTGCACATGAGGTTGAATCTCGTGAATCCCTTTTGCATGCATAATCAGTGTGGATGACTGAATCACTTTTCCAAGTGATGACTCTTTAGGATTTAATCCAGTATATTTTCGATTGGCATTTGTGGCAAGGTTTGCATGAATTTGATTACTGCAAGTCACAAATTGAATGAACTAAAACCCACTTTGAGTATTATTATCTTTTTGCCCTGATCTTTTCAAGAAAGTCTAGTGGATAATCATTGCAAAGATGCTGGAGATGAATGTTCTTTCCATTTCCAATGCTTGCAAATTGTTATCCATTCAGTTTTCAAGGCTCTATTCGGAGGCTACTTGCAATTAATGAAGCCAATTTGCAGAATTGTAATAAACTATTTTTAATGCCCACCAGTTTGATACTTTTTGGTGTGATTGCAAAATTTTTTATACATAGAATATGGAAGCATATCTAAGCCATATCAACTTTATGACAGCAGACAAAGTACAAACTCAGTGAAGGGACTCTAGAGTTTTCAAGCATTTGTAATGGCGTGTATAAGCCAATGCATCTTTAGCAGATTGTAAAGCACATAGTATTTGGGGGATTTCTGAGGCATATAAAAACAATGAAAATCATTCAAACAACAATGCATAGCATGATGTCTGTGCACTTGATGGAGGGGTGGTGAAGTTTCAAAACATTTAAAATCAACAAATGGACATTTCAATGATGGTTGTGCTGATTTGGAAGCAGTCTTGTTGGAAGTAGTTTTAAAAAACATTTAATTGCCCAATGCAAACAGCAAGAGCAACCTGCACAGTGAAAGGGGGGAATGTTTTGTTTAAAAACACCAAACTTTCATAACAAATGTATTTGTATAGGATTGCGCAGCATTGAGGGGGACTTGTGCAGATTTGGGAGAAGTTTTAAACATCAAATAACAAGTGCCTCAAGAGCAAAGCTCACGCAACATGTCAAAAGAAGTTTAAAACTTCAAATCACCATTTGACAATGCAAAATGGAAGAGTAAGGAGGACCCCATGCACTATGAGAGGAGGAGACAATGTATTGTTTAAATTCTATGCAGCAACCAGACATTACGCCTTACGCAGCATGAAGGATTCCAAAGAAAGATGTATTGTGGAATGTTTCAAACATTAAAACAAATGCTAACAAATGTTATTGACAGGTGTAGATATTAGATCTCTTGCGCAAGTATTGAAGCATGGAGTTATTTAAAAACATTTAAATGACATTTGTTACATAGTGATGTCTGCATTGAAAGAGGGCAAATTTTTAAAACCATTTAAAATGCAATATGCAAGTGTAGGCCAGCATATAGCCAGCGCAGCATTTGAAATGAGAAAATGTTTTGAAAACTTTTAAACTATTTGCAAGATTTTCCAGGGATCTGTGTAAAGTTGCAACATTAGAAGCATACACCAAAGGGGCTGCCCAGTATAATGAAATAATCCCATGCCATGGAAAACATAGATGCAAATTGAAAGGGAGGCCCACACCAAGAAGGGAGCTGGCATATTAAACTTGATACCCTGCGTAGGTTAATAAACAATGTTAAAAGGGATTTCAAAAACATTTTAAATAAAAATTACATAATGCATACAATATCCAAGCAAGTACTTACGTATATTTTGGGGGAATTACAAACATTTAATAGCAAATGTATTTTCCAGGTGTAAAACCAAGTTGCAAACAAATACCCAGAGGTGTTGCCTAGCATATCAAGGAGTCTGTCCACATTGTTTTCTCTGGAGACTTTAAAACATTCAAATTACAAATAGTTATGGTAAAGGCCAATGCATAACTTGCGTAGGCTTTAATGGACAGTTTACGAAACATTTAAAGAGGACTCAAAAATTTCAAAACCAGTTGAATGAAATGGACAAGTCAGTGTTGGAATGAAGGAGAAGAAATGTTTTAAACTTCAAACAAATGCACTTTCCAATGCACTGAATATAAGAGGTCGGTGCATTAACAGAGAAAAACCGTCCAGGCATGAAGAGGAGGCTCCCAGGTTTGAAAATTTATAAAAATACAAGAAGCATATATCCCACATTGTTTGTGTATGGGGTTTTTAAATGGTTTTTATATTGCAGCACTCACCTGCTGAAACAAGTAAAGAACCAAGAGGCTTATGGTAGGCCCCTTGGCTGGATGAGTTAGTGCGCAAGTGGGCCCCAATTTTTTTGAGACAAAATGTTTATAGGTAAAATCACAATTATTATGAAATGTGAGACAAAACGTTTATAAGTAAAATCACAACTATAATGAAATGTGAAGCAGAGAACCAGGCTCTCTTCACATGCATGCACCGGAGGCTAGATGGTGCATTGGAAAGTGTGTCAGTGACGGAAGAAAACCAAATTTTGCAAACAGGTGGCACAGATGATGACGAGGTTGATGGGACACGTGGCGGGCAGTCACAAAGAGATAACCGCTAGAGCAGATAACCGTCAAGACTTAGAGACTAACCGCCAGTCGCGAGGTCGATGAAGGATAGTGGTTAACGGCTAGACAACCTGAGATTACATGACTGGGCAGTCGCAGATTCGTGAGAGATAGTCATGGTTAAGAGATAACCGTCGACATTCGGTGACTAATTGTAGTTACTTAGTCGTGAGATAAAAGATGCTAAGTGCCTAACATCGCGAGATTTAGCCCCAGTCATCTGATCAAGATGGAGATCAAGGGTCCGCGCGAAGTCTTTGATGTTAACCATGGTTAGTGAAATCTTTCTAAGACTCGGAGAGTTCATTGTTCAGAGCTAACTACAGTGAAGGTGTGGTCAAAGCATGGTTAAATTAAGTCTTATAGAGACTTAGAGACTAAAGGCTAGTCTCCAAGTCTCCAAGTAAACCCACAGTTAAGGAAAAGTCTCAGAGACTTAGAGACTAGTGTAGTTACAAAGTCTCTAAGAGAACAGGAGTTAAGGATGAGTTTACAACCAATCAAAGGTAGCGAATCAGAAAGTGCCACATGTCAAATTCTGGTGGAATCTGGGAAAATCTGCCGAAAATGGAGAATTTCAAAAGAGATAAAATGCAAGGATTTCAAAAGATAAAATGATTTAAAATGTTATAGTTTTTAATCTGATTGGTACAAATATGATTTAAAATACATAAAAGGTTATTATATTGTGCAACATTAGGGCATAATCTTTCCATAGTCTGTGCAATATAGTTTATTTCAAAAATTGAGATATTCATTCCCAAAGGTTTTTTTAAGACAAAAGAAATTAGATTTTTGCAAATGTAATCAGATTGGAAAGATATTTCTCAGAATCAAATCAGATTTTGAAAGAAGATTTTTAGAGGAATAAAATCAAGTTTTCAGAGGAGAAGATCAGACATAGAAAAGACAAGCAAAATTAGATTTTGAGGATTTTGAAAAGGCAGAGTAAAGTTAGATTTTGAAACCACCGGTGGAGTTCATATTTTTATAGAGAAAACAAAGGATAAGGAAAAATCAGATTTCAGAGAAGGGACAAGTTTGAACCAAGCATGATTCCTAGGGTTTCTTCTACTTCTTTTTATTCTTTTCTTCTCTCTATTTTTGGGGTTCATGTGGCTGCTCTACTTTGTGTTGGAAACAATTGTTTAATTGTGTATTGTCCTTGATGTTACACAAATGTCATGTCAGTCATCTAACAAAGTCTACCGAGCTCAGAATGTTCAGCAAGGTAGTTAACCGAGTCTACCGAGCTCAGTCGGTAAGAGAAGCTATTTACAGAGTCTACCAAGCGCAACAGAATACTATACTGAGAAGTTAGTTACTACCGAGTTCTGTCGGTCAACAAATGAAATTCAGTCTTTACCGAGTTCAGTCGGTCATCAAAGAAAATGTGAAATAAATTGAGTGCTTACCGAGTTCAGTCGGTTACCGAAGGATTTTCACAGAGTCTGCAGTGTTCACCGAGCATCAGTTGGTCAACACTGGAATATCATTTTTGGACAATGTTGTCGGCCTGAGAAGGATATTATTTGTAAATGTTTGTGCAGCCGACCAATGTAATATTTATCAATTGTAACTTGTAATTGGGCCGACTTGATAACCTAAAGGGTATATATGAGAGATCAAGTTGCGAATTCAAGAGAAAGTGTGAGAAGTGTGGAAATCTAAAGAAGCAGAAGGAATGTGCGAATTCTGATGAAGGATTAAAGATATCCTTGAGGTGCTGCAAAGATATATGTGATCAGTAAGGATCTATTGGAGCAGAACAGAGATCTGTATCAGCAAGATAAGTTGTATTTAATTTAGATCACTTCATTGTTGCTTTCTAACCATTGTAGCAGTGATACCGAAATCTCTTAGCAGAGTTGGTTTAACAACCATTTCATAAATCCTCTAACAAGGTGAAAATTCAGTTGAATTTCTCTAAAGACCTCTCACAAGGCCACTCCTAGCAGGGTGTTTAAATCCTCTAACAGGGTCACACCTAACAGTGTGTTTTGTAACCTTTAACAGGGTTGGCTCCTAACAGGGCTCACTTCAGAAGAGTGAAAATCAGTAACTAGTTGCATTGGTGGTTT
>MU224277.1:282083-296000 GCA_018584345.1 Thuja plicata
CCACGTTATATCTGGTGTCACTTGTGTTTATGCTATTTGATTTATGCATGTCAATAACTGTGAATGTTTAATGAATAATGATAAGTTAATCTACCGAGTAACAGCAATATATGTTAAAGACATCTAAAGGACTTGTGGATTTATTTTTGTGGTAACTGATTCACCCCTCCCCTCTCAGTTACTCCATCTATATTTCCAATACTTTGGAGAGGTTTTAGACTGTGCTCTTTCCATCTCCCAAGAGCTTCAGAGCAGGTTCCAAGCAATGGTTTCTTCTATAATATTTTATATTTTCCAATGCATATAGAGTGTTCATATTTCCTTGTTGTTTCTAGGAAGAACATGACTGTAACAGTTGTTTATGAATGAATCTCAGCACTGTTGTTTATGACATCAAGTTGTCTCAATTTTGCTTCTGAAATCATATAAATTAGGACATCAAGGGTGTTTTAGTTTTATTTTTTGTTGATCAACAATAGATTTATTCAAGGAATAACTGTGATTTAGAATTTGTTTTCAGATTTGTATGAGTTGGAATATCAAGGGTATTGCCAATCTTGTCTTTCCAGTGGATGTTGGTTATGTATTGTATATTCCAAAGTCTCTTTCAAGGAGAGGGTTAAATTATTTGAGTAGAAATTTGCATATCTGAACACCCAGGTGGATCAATAAGAAAACTTGATTGATAGGATTAGTTTTATGTAAGGCATATAAACATATCAGACAGAGTTGTTTTTCCTTTGTTCATGATCTCTTTGCAATGTATGTTTGACTTTGTTTCCCATAGGATAAGGCACTGGTCTATGCAAGATTTGAGGTATTTCAGAGATCCATAAACATCAAAAACATACTTGAAAAAACCATTTCCCTTTCATGTTGTTAGAAGTTAAGATTGCTCTGGTTTTCAGACTTACTTTATGAAAGCTAAATATTGTATAAGATTTGAGAAAATATTGAGGTAGTTGTTACCTAAAGGTCTGAAAACTATTCCACAAGTTATATATCTGCAAGCTTGTTTTTGTCATAAAGGAGTCATATATGTGCAGATTAGGCAATACCCACCTGAGTGATGTGGATCCCGAAGAAGAAGGAGGATATTATCCAATCCTCATCAATTAGGCTTAGTCTTGCTAGAATCAGGAGTTGGAGTTATAAGAGTTGATTAAGTTTTTAATTTTTTTGTGATTCAGCAAGAAAAAGACCTAACAGGGGGCTTGATGTTTCTTTGTCTCCTTGAGCTTGATAAGATCATTCTTATGCATTGATCTTCTTTACCCAAAGCGTGAGCTTATCTCATACTCCTACTAAAGTAAGTGCAAGATATGTTATCTTGAAAAGTTAGCACCCGTAATTAGATGCTCTGTTAGGCCCCATTTTTGGTAATTTCAAGATCACATGTCCATTATGCTTGACCCTAGCAACCTGATTCCTCTTTTCATGCTTCTTCTCTAGCTTCCTGAAACCCAAATTAAATTTTGGACCAAAACCCCAGGTATAGGTCGACATAGGCAACCTATATACCCTTGGATTTGGGCCCATATTTGGCCCAGGGCCCTATGTTGGGGTGTTAAAGGAAGGAAAAGATCTAGTGGTCACTTTGGATCAATTTTGAATCCCAAAATGATGGATGTACTGTACAAACACCCTATCTCTCATTTTTACATCTATTTTTATACTTTCATGATCTACAATTAAAAACAATCAAGTTTTCAAGAGCAATCAGAAGAAATTTAGCAATTGGATTCAAGATTTGAAGACAAGCATCCAAGATCTAGTTTCCCAAATTCATTCAAGTTCATCCCAAAGTGGTCTTCTCCATTGAAGAAAGTTTCTCCCTCATGATGGCCAAGTAGAGGAATCTTCAATCAAGCAAGAAGATCCTTCCATCCATCTGAATTCATCTCTCCTTTATTTTAAGTGATTATCAAGCATATCTACACTTAATATCTGGGAGTGGTGTTCATAGATCCATGCATTTGTAAGGACATCCTTGATTCCTATTCTACAAATCGGGGTCAACTCCTTGATACAAAACACATTCAAGCTGAAGACATATTGTTTCCATTAGTATGAAAGGAAAAATAGTTTTGAACCATCGGTAACACCAACACCGAAAGTCAGGTTTAGTGCAACCCGATAGACAAGTTCAAGGGAACCCGACGACACAGTGCAACCCAAAAAGGAACCCAACAAGCAGAGTACAGTGCAACCTAACAGGACAGATACCAGAGGAACCTGACAGACTAAAGAGCCTCCCTAGCACCAGTCTACCGAGAGACAGTTAGAATCCCAAGAAATGTGGATCTGACTTCCACATCAAATAAAATATGTATGTTTTATATTTAGCTTTAAATCCATTTATTGACGGACAAGAAATGTAATTGTAATTATTTTAATCGGTCTAACTGATTAGAAATATGCAAACTAGGAGATCAAGGTCAAGTTGTAAACCTTTGATCATAGAGTTATCATTGTAATACGTGAAACTCATTTAGGTCAAACTCGTTGTATAGATAGATATGTAATCTATCAGAACACATGTGTGTGATGATGATTGCAACAGAGGAGCACATCTAAGGATCAGACTAAGAGTTTTATGCAAAAAAAAAAAAGATGAAACAGGTTATCAAGAACAAGATTTAAGGCTACCGAGCAGAACAGAGGTATTGATCAATCACAATAGGTGATAAATATACATTTAATCTTTATTGGATCTGTAATCAGCAATTGTAGATTGCATATACTCAGGTCAATGAATATTTTTTACTACATTCTAACAAGTTTAGCAAATAGAAGAAATCCTTGAGAAAGGTGGATTTAACAATCCTTTATAAATCTCTTAACCAAGTACACACTAAATAGTGTTGCTAAAGCTCTTAACAGAGTAGACCTTAACTAGTCTCCACATGATACTCCTAACAGGGTAGATCATCAGAAGTGATCAAAATTGTAAGCCTTAATCGGCCCCTTCCATTCTGCAGATAGTGAAGCTTTGTGGGTTTCATCCCCACCACAATTTTTACCTTCTAACAGGGGTTTTCCGCATTACCAAATCTTGTTTCATGTGTCATTATATTTCATGAATGTTTCTATGAATTTTTTACATGCTAATTGAATTATTATTTGATATAACATACACAAAGATAGAATAACATATATGGTTGGTAATACAATTGATTACTAAAGGATTAAGGTTAAGTGATACAATTTTTAAGGGTATTGATTCACCCCTCCCCTCTCAGTACACACCATTCCATTATTTCCAACAATTGGTATCAAAGCTAGATCTCTTATTTGGAAAAGTTTAAATACTTAAGAGAAGATCATATAGTGGAAAGGTACAAGCTAGACAAGAGTATTGAGAATCATAAGTTAGAGATACAGATCTTTTATGAGCAATATAAAGAATCTAGAATCAAGATGAGACAGTTGTTGGATGAAAGAAAGATTATGGCATCTCGCTGTAATGAAATAGACTATCATGAAGAAGAGATACTTGATTTATTTGAGTCTTCGGGATCTACATCAAGCAACACATCAGACACATTTGAAGGAAGAAATACAAGTTTAAATGACACCAATCAACATCTGGCTAGACAAGTAAATCACTACAAATTGGTCAAGAAACACAGATGGTAAGAATGATTGAGGCTATGAATAATGCTAGACAAGATGAGCAAGAAAGAACACTAGCTATTGATGACAGGGGGAAGATTACTGAAAAGCTACAAGAGAATGAGTCAGAAATACAAATACTTAGTGAACATCATCATGAGACCACCAATCAGATTATTCTTATGAGTCAGGAGGCAAACAGAATGAACATAGAACTTAATAGAAAGTTGGAAGCCATTGGTGAGCTAAGAGAAGAAAATGAAAGACGGAAGCATGAAGTGAGAATTCAACAACAACACAATGACATGATTAAGAGAGCTGAAGAAAGCACAAAAAGGATGGATGGTTTTCTAGATGAACAAAGAAGAGTCAACAACAACACCCGACTAGGGTATACCAAGAATGGAGAATCACCATACCAAGCTGATCCAAAGAATGTCTACACAAATCCAAGACCAAGAAGGCAGTCATGCAATCACTGTGGAAAACCAGGCCACACATCAAATGTTTGTAGAAGCAAAATAAATGGTATTCCTAAATCCACACCTTCATTCATATGAAATTGTTATAAATGTAACAAGAAAGGACATAAAGCATATGAATGCAAATCTGAAGTGAATCAACCAAAGAAGGAAACCTATATGGACAAATACTGTCCTACATGAAAAATGCATGGGCACACATCTCTTGAATGTAGGAAGAAGAAAAAGAAAGCATGGAAGCCTAAAGATCAAGAAAATGATTATCAACCGAAAAGAGTCGGTAACTCGTATGTTTGGGATTACAATACATGTGCAAATTTCACATCATGTGGTAGATATGGATGCATAGCAGAAAATTGCATAAGAAAATGGATGAGAAAGTCTAGGAGTTGGACTAACCCTAGAATGGCATGTTTACACTGTCATAAAGTTGGTCATCTAAGCAAGGACTGCAGAGATCGAGTGACAGAGACAAGCACATTTTCCAATGGAAACACCATTGAAGACATCAAGAAGATGAGAAACAAAATGTGGAGGAAAGCTACAAACACTGATGATGCTGGACCAAGCGACACAATTGGTGACACCTTATCCAATGGATCTGGTGACATCACCACCCCCACCTAAGATGAACAAGTAAGTATGGAACTGCACTATACTAAGTTATACTTTGCATCAGTTCCATTATACATAGTTAAAATGCCAAACTAGCATGATTAAAGATGGAATATGGTATTACTTGTTATGATTATGTAAATTCAATCTCGTCAATTAATGGATATCAAAAATCATCGGTTAACATACAAAAGCTAAGTTGTCAAAGCATACCAAGAATTTTCAGTGTACATATGAAAACCAAGTTAATCAATGTAACCTGAGACTCGTCAGTAATCATGTAAAATGCATTAAAGACTTTGCCACTTCCCAAGCACCATTGGTAAACCTGTGAAAGGTCAAGTAAGTTATCACTTACCCCGAGCCAAAATTTTGTGTGTAACCTAAGAAACTTCGTCTTCAACACCCGACAAGTGGGTAGAGAATTAATTGCTCCACTTAGGGCATCATCTATAAATAGGGCGACGGATGAGCTCATTATTCACAAAGCGATTAAGAAACAGAGCTGAGAAGAATAGAGAAAAAAAAAGAGCGACCAGATTGCAACTCAATCCAAGCATATTCACGACATTCAGATTCTGAAAAACAAAAACTACAAAAGGTTAAAGTAAGTAACAAGAACCACCGATCTCACTGTTTTATTTTACGGGTAAAGCCCTAAATTTGTGAAATCATGGCAACTACTTCCCGTGCAACCAAGATCAAGAATACTAAGGAAAAGAAGGTTAATCTGATCAAGAACTCCACTTGTGAAGAACCTAAGTATAAAATTTGTCCATAGGTTGCCTCGCAACCCGATGACGCTGGTGCGTTCTCTGGCATTCCATGTAGGGTTTTACTGATTGAGGATGTACGAGCCTACATACATTGCAAGATCACCGAGATAGGAGATCTTGAGATTGATCAAGCTTACAAGAAGATTTGTACATGTGAAACCATCAAGGAGGAACACAAACACATCAAGTTCAAAGGGCTGACATGTGCCCTAATGTTCCCGAGGGAGTTTAAGACCGAATGGATTCGGGTAGTGCTGAGTAGAGTGCATGACCCAAAGATGTGGATAGATGAGCCAAAACCGATCACCAAAGATGTAATATATGTTACCAGTTATCCTATAACCGACAAGGCCAAGGCTCTCAAACACCCTTCTCATCCCGAGATAGAGAAGATGACAGGTGCAGTATGGGATAACAAAGGATTGAAGGTTAACACCATCACCGATCCAAAACTCAAGTTTGGTGCATGTGTACTAGGTTACAAGATATACCAATCCATCAGGTTAAACAACATAGCATGTGGAGCATTTGACACTACTTATAAGATTGTAAAGGAAGGTCTACAGTTGGATCTATCTGAGCTTCTTGAAGCAGTTAGATGAAAACATGGGGACAATCAGGTCCAAAAAGTCCAATTCATGTAAGTTTAGATCACTTTTAATGTGTACATTTTTCTACTTTCAAAACTTATTTCCATCTATAGGAAATGTCAACTAGGATACCACTCAACCAGTGACCATACAAATCAGTGAATTCATCAAGTCACTAGGTGACAACTTTTTATCAGTTATGGATGAATACTTCACTGTATTTAAGGAAAGAATGCAGAAAAGAATGAGGATACCAGAACAACTAGTAGAAAAGTATAAGATTGACATTTTCTTTATGGTGGACACTGAAAACACCTTTATCAAACCAGTTATACCAAGGATAGCATGTTTATCGCCACTTGACTATGAAGTCAACATAGATCAAGCCACCAATGCTATTGAAGCATTGATAAATGAAATAGTGGAAAAATCACAACCTAGGTTTGGAACCTATGAGGAAGCCAAGGAAAGAATAAAAATAGTCTTAGTTGTGCAGAAAATTGACAAAAAGAAAGAGAAAATGGTAAAGGCACTGAAGAAAAAGTTGTCGGTAAATGATGAAGAGTCTGAAAAAAATGATGACACCGAGGGACAGTCACCCATTGGTGAAGAAGAAAAATTGAGTGACTCTGAATCTACAGAGTCTGATGAACCACCACCACCAGCAAAGAAACCAAGGACCATTGTTGCATCAAGGACTAGAAGTCAGACAAATAAAGACACAAGTGCATCACCGATCAAGAAAGAACAGGTGAGAACTTATAAAATGAAGCCTCAAACAGTTCAAAAATCAGAACCTAAGAGGAGAAAGAGATTCATGAACTAAGGAAGACATAGAGGACACCAAAAAAAGATGAACAACCTGTTAAGAATAAGTTCCCCACCACAATTGATGAGGTATGTGCAGCTACCATCATGTCAGGTTCAATAACAGACCCTAAGATTAGCAAATGGCTAACACTGGATCCTGAGGATCAGAATAAGTTAGAGGAGGCAATCATTACAATAATGTGCATTTTCAAATATGTACCAACACAGTTTGAAGGTAAAATGCCTAAAGAACTTCTAGACAGAATTTTAGCAAGGTGGACATATGCACTAAAGGAAGAGAAAAAAATAAGGGAAAGAGCCCTAGTTTCTATTATGCCACCTAAATCTAAGATGGAAGAGATTGAAGAAATGATGACGCAACATTCCAAAAGTTTCTCACCAAAATTAAGAGCCTACAAAGTGCTACAGGGACATCTAATTGAGCTTGACAGAAAAAGTGAGGATGAATGGAGAAAAATAATCGAGGTACCCAAAAAGGACATAGGCCCCAAGCATGTATTAGAACTCACCAACAAGCCACACAATGAAGAAGATCAGGATAAACTGATCCCAGAGAACATTCTTATAACTGATGGTGAGGATGTAAATGAAGAAGCACTAAACACAGTAGCTAACAAGGATATGGACACTGCAGATGAAACATTCCTCGATAATACTATCATTGACATTACCAAAGAAGATCCTGGAGATGAGTTAAAGAAATATGAAGATGTCATTGTTTCCCTATGCCAAATCGAGCAACAGGACACAACAACATATGTTGATCAAGTAGATACACTGGGACAAATACCACTATTGATACAAGCTATCAATATTATCTTGGAGAAGGAGAAATCACCTGGAAAGGATGCAAGCATACCCAAGGATAAGGGTGAACAAGAATCAAAAAACACATATGGTGAGCAGAATAAAGATGGAGAGAAAAAGGAAACCAATCAGGAACAAAAAGAAACATCGGGAGGAAAAAAGAAAACAAAGGTGAGGAAGAGAAGAAAAGTGATACCACTCCTAAGGATACCGAAGGAGATGCTTCAGATAAGGCTAAGGTTGATGTGGAGACGTCCACTCCCAACCGACAGGCAGACACCGAGCAGCAAGATACAAGTTCACATACACCAAAGTGAAGATATTATATTTTTCCATTAGTATATGCAAGGAAAAACATGATCTACACCATCGGTTTACACTACACCGACAAATAGGGCATAGCACTACCTGACGCCAAGGTTACCTGATACTGCCAAGTACAAAGCATCCCGACAAACACTATTCAGTGTTACCCGATAACAAAAAGGACAAAGGAACCCGACGAGTAACCAACAGTGCAATCCAATGAAATAGTAAAGAGTGGAACCCGACAGATGAAGCGAACCCGACAATGAGTTCAACGAAGGAACATTGACAGACTTTCAGTTCAACTTGACGATCAAAAATCGACAGTCAATTACATCCCACAAAAAGTGGATCTGACTTTCCACGTCAGATAAATCACTGAAGTTTTATATTTAGCTTCTTGATTTGTTTTAAATCCATTATGTGCGGAGAAAGCAATGTAATTATTATTGTTCTAATCAGTTTAATTGTTTTAAAGCATGCAAACGAAAAGATCAAGGTCAAGTTGTATACCTTGGATCTAGAGTTAACATTGTAATGCGTGATTCTAAAATAGGGCAAATACTTGTATAAATAGATGCTCAATCAATTGTGAACATGTTGTTCAATGATGATTGTAGCCACTGAGAGCATCTAAGGATCAGATAAGAGAATTCATGCAAAAGGATAGAAAAGGATCAATTCAGTTTCAAGAATAGAACATAGGCTACCGACGAGCAGGAAAAGGTATTAATCAATCACTATAGGTGATATTCATATTCTGAGAGCTTTAATGGATTTGTAATCAGCAATTATAGATTGCATACAGTCAGGTCAAAAATATTGTACTCATTCTAACAAGTGTAGTACACTTAAGAAATCTTTTCAAGGAAGGTGGACTTAACAATCCTATTGTAAATCTCTTAATTGAGTGCACACTTCATTAGTGTTGTTAAAATCTCTTAACAGAGTAGATCTTAATAGGTCTCCTCTTTAATACTCCTAATAGGGTAGATCATTAGAAGTGATCAATTGTAAGCCTTTACTGGCTCCCTTCCATTCTGCAGATAGTGAAGTTATGTGGGTGTCATCCCCACCGCAGTTTTTACTTCCTAACGGGAGTTTTCTGTGATATCATATCTTGTGTTATGTGTTTATTACTTTCATGAATGTTTCTATGAATGTTGCATACAATTAAGGTTATGAATTAATACTACATACATAAGAAATAACATCAGATATGGTCGGTAATACAATAAAGATTGTTTACTAATGATGAAAGGTGAAAAGTGTTAAAAGTTTTAGAGGTACTGATTCACCCCTCCCCTCTTAGTACTAATTCCCATTAATGCCAACACAAAGCCTTCACCAAGAACATCAAACCAAGCAAAGGAACTTATTATGGTACTGCATACAGGTCCCTCCACAACTCTATCCAAGAAGGAGAAGAACAAGAACAAGAATCTAGTTACACTGGAAGAGATTACTGAGATACCAGCTTGTGATTTGAGGACATTGGATCCAGAAGCACTCACAAACTATGCATAACTTTGTCAAATAAAATCTATCTAGGATAAGCTTAAGAAAGAGACAGAGGACACTTAGGTACTAGAGACAACAAGGGATATACTTCAACAAATAGTACCTGATACATAAATTGATCAAAATGCATCAATCATTGATCAATTAGTCATTCTTACCGATGCAATCCAATCACAGAATGTGGATGTAGAAAAGGCTATAGAAGAATGAGCAGAGAAAAAGTACCAGTATAAATTAACAGAGAAAATCAGCCAAGAAGTGGCAGAGAACAAGGTGAAGTTGTCTGAACAAGTAAGTGAGTTAGAATCTATCATTTCAGAAGCAATAGCCTTAGTTCAGAAGTTAAGCACATTAAAGAAATTCACTAAGGAGAATAGTGAAAAGATTGCACAAATAGATGTAGATCTTAATTCTAGTTCTCAAATTCTCTCAACCCCTGACAATGCAATTCAGTTGCATTATGCAAAGGTAATGGAAGCTAAGAAGTTGAGACTTCAAATCCAAGAGGCAGAATCAAATTTTAGAGATGAGGTAGCTGAGCTAAAGGCTCTACTATTACCAAATCTTACACTACTACAACAACATATGACAATGGCAAGGCAATTGATAGCCACCCCGGAGATGTCTGACAACGACAGCATCTCTGATATGCACGTGAGGATCACATTGGAGTACATGGCTCTAGAACACCTTCAAGAAAAATGGGAGAAGATGATGGAGGACATGAACAACTCTCATTCCCACATTTTTGACAAGTTGTAAGTGATTACACCTTTTCCCTTACTATGAAAAAGGGGGGGAAATGATATGATACAAGGGGATACAAGGGAGAAAATGATATGTATAAAGGAGATGATAAGTATATATACTTATACTATACCGACATATACATAGGGGGAGTCATAATGACAAGGTGAACACATTGTGTACATTACTAAACATTTTAGTATTTGCACATATCATTTTTTGATACTAATGTCAAAGGGGGAGATTGAAGATATATTTTTTCCATTAGTATGAAAGGAAAAATAGTTTTGAACTGTCGGTAACACCAACACCGAAAGTTAGGTTTAGTGCAGCCCGACATACAAGTTCAAGGGAACCTGACGACACGGTGCAACCCAACAGAGGAACCTGACAAGAAGAGTACAATGCAACCCGACATAACAGATACCAGATGAACCTTACAAACTAAAGAGCATCCTGAGCACCAGTCTACCGAGAGATAGTTAGAATCCTGATAAATGTGGATCTGACTTCCACATCAGATAAAACACTTGTGTTTTATATTTAGCTTTAAATCCATTTCTTGAGGGACAAGCAATGTAATTGTAATTATTTTAATCAGTCTAACTGATTAGAAATATGCAAACTAGGAGATCAAGGTCAAGTTGTAAACCTTTGATCATAAAGTTATCATTGTAATACGTGAAACTCATTTAGGTCAAACTTGTTGTATAAATAGATATGTAATCTATCAGAACACGTGTGTGATGATGATTGTATCTAAGGAGCACATCTATGGATCAAACTAAGAGTTTTATGCAGAAGAGCAACAAAAGATGAAATAAGTTATCAAGAACCAGATTCAAGGCTACCGAGCAGAACATAGGTATTGATCAATCACAATAGGTGATAAATATACATGTAATCTTTATTGGATCTGTAATCAGCAATTGTAGATTGTATATACTCATGTCAATGAATATTTTTGAATACATTCTAACAAGTGTATCAAATAGAAGAAATCCTTGAGAAAGGTGGATTTAACAATCCTTTGTAAATCTCTTAACCGAGTGCACACTAAACAGTGTTGCTAAAGCTCTTAATAGAGTAGACCTTAACCAGTCTCTACATGATACTCCTAACAAGGTAGATCATCAGAAGTGATCAAAATTTTAAGCCTTAACTGGCCCCTTCTGTTCTGAAGATAGTGAAGCTTTATGGGTTTCAGCCCCATCGCATTTTTTACCTTCCAACCGGCGTTTTCTATGTTACCAAATCTTGTGTCATGTGTCATTAAATTTCATGAATGTTTCTATGAATGTTTTACATGCTAATTGAATTATGATTTGATATAACATACACAAAGATAGAATAGCATATATGGTTGGTAATAAAATTGATTACTAAAAGGATTAAGGTTAAGTGATAAATTTTTTAAGGGTTTTGATTCACCCCTCCCCTCTAAGTAGACACCATTCCATTATTTCCAACACAAGCATCTTCATGGGTATGAGATGTTTCTGCAATCTGTTCATGAGGGTTTATGTAAGGTGAATGTAATATTACATTTTTTCATACTTTCCTTTATACAATTTCAAAGTAAATTCCTAAACAGGGGTTTAACCAAGGAAAAAAAGAACCCCTTTTACCCAACATTTTTCCCATTTTTCTCTATGCAGGAACAAGCTACATAGCTATCAGATCTTTTATGAGCATATCGGGAACAGTCAAAGTGATCTTGAAATTTTTGGGCAGAAAACCCAAGTATAGGTCGACACATCCGACCTATACCCAGGTATAAGTTGAAACAGTCGACCTATACCCTTAGATAGGCTCAAACTTGGCAGGCATGCATGTTATAGTGTCGGGATCTCATAAAATTCATTACAAGTGCTTTTGACATTTTGTCTGTCTTTTATTCAGATTTGATGATGCTAATTTCCTATTTCATTTCTAGATGCACTTAAATATTTCCTAATTTGGGTTTCTATCTTTATTGTCATTTTCCATTTCAAAATTACATATTTAGCAAAGGAAATAATTGTCCCCATTTATCGCTTGAGTCACCTCTTAAGCCTATTGGAGACATCTTCGTTCTGAATGTGCAATCTTGAAAACGGAGGTGATCTACACACTATTTGCATTGCTTCCCTTTTCTCACTATACATCTGCTAAGGTCAAAGCTATAATTTGCTTCCGCCTGCTAATCTGAATCAATTGAGAAGTCTTCAATGGAAATTGCAATCTATTAGAAGATTCATTGTCCAATTGATTGATAAATGTCACCCATTTTAGCATTTTCTTCATATGGGTGTCACTTTCAAATGGAATGAACAACGTCAACAGACATTTTAAAAACTCAAGGAACATCTATTATCACCACTCATACTAATGCCACCTAGAAAATCATTCATTTTGTATATCTCTCCATCCATTACAGCATTAGGAATTCTCTTAGCACAACATAATGAACAAGGAAAATGTAGAAACTGAGAAATACAGCTTCGACTTCCAAGACTAGTCTACATGCAAAATACCTATTATAAAGAATGAAGTCAAAGATAGAAAAAGACGAAACCCTTCTGTGCTCAAAAAGTGAGAGCTCAAATGTATTCAGAGAGTATGCAAAAACAAGTACAAGCATTCAACCTTAAAGGTGAATGAAACCCTAAAAAAAAGGAAAAAGCTAACCTAAGAGAAAGCTTAAGTGAAAAATAGAGTATGACTAACTTAATAATTAATATCAACATGATATAATTAATAAGTGAGGAAAACTATATACTCTAACACCCCCCCTTAAGCGAAGCTCAGGAGGTAAGCTAACCTAGCACAACTATGAAAGCAAGAAATGGGTCCTGGTAACAAGGCCTGATCAGGTACCTAATACAAGGAAATCTTTGTGAACCGGAGATAAAGGAGAAAACCCAGTGGGAAAAAATCCTCTCCAAAAAGAGATATAAAAGCAAGCAAAAGACAAAGAATGACTTCAAGAGACTCTCTCAAAGCCATGAGTACAATGCATGCTGCCAACCCCCTCGTGAGAGAGGGTCGAGGCTCCAAATCCCCCCAGAATGAAAGAACCCCTAGATCAATGAACAAACCACTGTGACTCCAATACAAAGGAGTGAAATATAGTGAGTAGTGAAGAGGTAATCTCGAAAGATGGTGTGTCACTATAACAGTCACAATACTTATGCATGCTGATAATCGTATTCGACTATTAAGTCAATTAAGTCGATTCAATAATATATCATTACTTTATTTATTTTATATATATATTATGATTGTCTCGTCATTTATTAAACACAAATGAACAATACTTTAACACTCCCTCTTGAGAGAGAGTTTAATAGAATTTGTAGAACTTTTCATATCATGATATCTAGCACAATCCAGATGAGTTATTACACAGTAATAATATAAGTGTTAAGATGTCCGGCCCTATCCGGGACAAACCCTTTCAGGAGTCGATCCTAACCAATTATCACTCAACCAGTAATAACATAAGCAACAAGATGTCTGGTCCTATCCGGGACAAACCCTTACGGGAGTCGATCTTGAAGCCTGGTTACTATTGTCAAGATCATCACCTTGACATAGTAACCTACACATACACAGAAGATCGTCATCTTCACAATTTGAAATATT
>MU224277.1:300262-320136 GCA_018584345.1 Thuja plicata
CACAGAAGGTCTCAAAAGAGGGCATAACATGATGTGCACCCAGTGCATCCATAGTGGAGTAGAAGGTAGAAGTGAAAATCTGATAAGGGCCACGAAGCTTTGAGAGTATTAGAAAGATACACTCATCGTCTGACTTTGCCTTTCTAGCAACCTGTAAAATAGCTCGAAGAGACTTGAGCTTCATCAGGAAGTCCTCAATGCTGGTGAATGATTCAGGTACCAAGGAGGTGAACTCTGCATCTATCTAGAGAACCTTGAACTGATTCATTGTGCCAAACAAGGTGGAAAACTTGTCCCACATATCCCTGGGTGTGGTCAGACTATCTAGGTGGAACAACAACCCATCTAAAATATTCATGGCAATGAGGCCCATTGCCTCATCCATCCTATTTATGTGCATAAGAGCCTCATAAGGCCTTTGTAGAACTGGCTAAACTGTATCCAGGCAGGACCATAAACCTCGTGACATGAGGAGTCTGGTCATTTGTGGCTTCCATGTGTGGTAGTTATGTGGATTCAGAACGACAATGGATGTGTCCGACATTGAGAGAATAAGATAGAAGTAGAAGGGTCTCTCTGAATTGAAAATGCAGAAAGAAATATGCACCCCCCCACAAACTATTAAACTAACTCTCGTACACCACAAAATGAAGAAAAAAACACAAAGAACAAGAGAAAAACCTAAGGTCCAAATGCAGAGAAGGAGGAAAATAAAGTGTCAACTTTGATGCCAAAAAAAGAAGCTTAAATGGCTGAACCAATGATCAAGACCAGCATTAACATGTCTGGCTCGGAAACACCTTTCTGGCAATATTTCATTTTTTTAAAAAGGACACCGTATGCTCAAGTTACGACCAAAAAACCAAGTGCCCCTCCGAAAGCCAACTCTCTGGAAAAAACCAGGCACGAGATAAAATTTGACGGTCAAATGACCGTCACCTGTCTGCGGCAAAAAAATTGACGCCCGTCACCTGTTTTCCAAAAAAATATGTCGGTCGCCGAAAAATTCAAGAAACAGCCAGAAAATCTAAAAACCCGCCGAAAAAGTGCCTTCTGGCCGGTGACGTCAGCAATGATGTCACCTGGCAATTGGCAGAGGACCCGGTGGCAGGTTGGCGGAAAATGCGGTGGCGGTGGCTGGCGGGCTACTCCCAGGCAGTCCCCGGGCGACAGCGCGGTGGCTAGTGGTGCCGTCGGTGGTGGAGCTACGCGGGCCGGAGACTAGCGGCCGGTGGGCGGCGCGGGCTGGGCTGAGCCGAGCCGGGGTTGCTGCGGGTTGGCGCCAGGGTGGCACGTTGGAGGCGCACTCCAAAAGCCCCAAAACTATTGAAAAAAAAAAATAAAAAACGTGCCCGTACGGCCTGGGAGGCTAAAATTTTTGCCTGAGGTCACTGTGACCAAAATGGTCAAACTTTATAGGTATTTTGATTCTCCCGGGCCTTCTGAACGCAATGGTGGAGTCTATTTTTGCTCAAACAGCTCTAAAAAATAGTGCTTCCTTCAAAGTGACAGAAAAACCCTAGAAGAGTTGTGGCTGTCGTCTTCGAGTCGTGGCTTCAAAAACCTTCAAACCAGGCAACAACAGGGTGGCTCTGATACCATGTAGAAACTGAGAAATACAGCTTCGACTTCCAAGACCAGTCTACATGCAAAATACTTGTTACAAAGAATGAAGCCAAAGACAGAAAAAGTAGAAGCCCCTTCTGTGCTCAAAAAGTGAGAGCTCAAATGTATTCAGAGAGTATGCAAAAACAAGTACAAGCATTCAACCTTAAAGGTGAATGAAACCCTAAAAAAAGGAAAAAGCTAACCTAAGAGAAAGCTTAAGTGAAAAATAGAGTACGACTAACTTAATAATTAATATCAACATGATATAATTAATAAGTGAGGAAAACTATATATTCTAACAGAAAAGAGAGAGAAATTTATTATATCATTCAAACGCTTGTAATTATGAATTGAACTACATGCCTATTGAGCATGCATGTTTAGCAATTGTCTTCGCCACTCATAAGCTTAGACATTACATACTCTAAACCCTAAACCATAGAATATTCCTAGTGGCAAAATAGATCCATTGAAATATCAATTCAGCAAGGTAACTCTCACAATTCATGTGGTTGAGTGAGTAATGATTCTCGGTGAGTTTGACATTGAATAAATGGATAGAAAAGAAATAAAAGGGCAAGTCATAGCCGATCAACTCATTGATGACCCAATTCCAGATGATCGTCCCCTACTTCCAAATGAATCAATCTTCTCGGTTGCAACATCCAATGAATGGCATCTCTTCTTTGATGGATCACACACCAAAAATGGTAATGGGGCCATAATTTTATTTGTCACGGCACAAGGAGATGTAATCCTCAACCCTATAGAATAACTTTCAAGTGAACAAAAAATATTGATGAATATGAGGCCTTGATCATAGGACTAATTATTGCAATACAATGAAATATCTAATATCTTCTAGTTTATAGCAACTCCTAATCGATCATTCGTCAAGTGAACGATGGTCATATGAAACAAAAGATGAGAAACTTGTACCTTATAAAAATTTGGTTGATACACTCAAGGACAAGATTGACAAAGTCACATTCAATCAGGTGCCACAACTTTAAAATAAACTAGTATATGAAAGGGTTATTATGACATCTATGTTTGACATGCCACATAATACATAGAGATATGAATTCTTTGTTGAACAGTTGCTTTTACCATCTTTTGAAAGTCACCAATCTGAACTTGTGTGTGAAATTATTGGTCTCAATTATCCTTGGTACCGACCTCTATATGATTACTTAAACTGCCTAGACCTTACCCACTAACTAGTCCAGCAACCAATGTCGATCATTTATCGGTCAAGCCTCTAGATATGTTATAATCGGTGACACCCTTTATATATGTTCCTTTAACCAAACCCTCCTCAAGTGTTTTGATTCAGAAGAGGCACAAACTGTAGTACACAAGGTATACAACGATTATATGTGGAATCAATTTCAATCGTATGAATCTAGAAAAGAAACTTATCAACGATGGATACCACTGGCCATTTATGGAATAGGACGCTCACACTTTCTCAAAAAAATGTTATAAATGTCAAAAGCATGGGGATTTAATTCATACGCCCGCACAAGAAATTTGAGCTATTGTATCCCCATGACCCTTTTCTCAATGGGGTCTTTGATCTTATTGGAAAGATTTGTCCTACCTTAGCAAATGGCCATAAGTTCATAATTACAGCTACAAAATATTTTACCAAATGGATTGAGGATATTCCCATGACTTACATCATAGGCAAGCAGATTACAAAGTTCATTCTGAACTACATTATATCAAAATCCTCAACAAATTGTCAATGATGTCGGTTGTGATTAGCATGTGCAGTTCAATCCATCATTGTGGGAATATTCCACTAGCATTTGCACCCCTACAGGAGCCACTCCTTACTCATTCGTCTATGGTGCAAAAGAGATACTTCTTATTGAAGTAGAAATATTATCACTAAGAGTCTCTTGGTGTCACTTGATCAATGAAGAAGACTATAGAGTGTTCAGATTACATGAGCTAGAAATGTTAGATGATAAAAGACAAGTTGCACTAGCTCATTTGCAAGCATATCAAAATAGACTCCAATGGAACTACAATAAGAAAGTCAGAGATCAGAAATTTGAGGTTGGAGATTTGATCCTTCGTGCCAAACCAAAAAATCAGCAAGATAGAGACAAATTATACAAATTTGAAGCAAATTGGTTAGGGCTCTTCATAGTCACTACATTATATGGATCTGGGGCATATAAGTTGGCAACACTGGAGTGAGAACCACTATCAAAGCTTGTCAATAGCATGCACCTCCAAAAATACTATACATAAAATAAAATTAAAATTACCTTGATGAAAACCTAGCAAACAAGCATCTTGGCAACAAAAGTAATAAAGATAAATTCATCCTATAGTGAAAACTTGGCAAGTAAATGCTTAGGATAAGTACCGTGGTGAACCTGGCAAACAGGCACCACACGAAGTGGTCACTACTCTATTATCTATCTTTGCTCTATCTGGATTGGCAACGTATCGATACGACCTTCACCCATTCCATTATTTATCTTCCATCCCTCCATTACCTGACCCTCATGCATATCTCTGTCATTCTTGTCATCCATTTCCCTTTTTGGATTGTCCTTTTGTGGCATGTGGCTGGGTAATATATAGCACCATCCATTTTCGAATCCAATGTCACCAACGTCAACAACCCTAGCATTTAGTCCTTGCATGCACCATAGAATTTGGGGTTGGGGCAATTCTCGGATCATGGTTAACATATGGGGTTACTTTTGTTAACAAATTGGAGGGTACTACATGTAAATATTTTAAAGTCCTAAAAAATCATAAAAATTAAATAAAGCCATGAAAAATTTATAAAAAATCAAAAAATGTCCTGAAAAAAAAAGAATACATTTTAAAAAAATATCTTAAAAATCCAAAAAAAACTTTTAAAAAGCCAAAGCAATAAAGTGTCAGCTTTCGACATCTTTTTTCCTTTCATTTCATCTTTATTTTATTTTCAATAAATTGTCCCTTGCGATAAGGCAGACATTTTAGCAGACACAACTAGGAGACATAGACCTTGCGCTCATCAAATAATGCATCAATAGACAACCTATTCAATCAGGTCAACATTTAGTCTGATCGAACTTGTCACATCAATCAATCATCATTACCAGTCCTTTATCAATCATCATTTTGTAATGTATGGGATGAATCTTTCCCAAAACCAAATATTATCATGATTTATGACGTGCCTTATACAGGTTGAGTCCTTCCTGAAACCAGACACATCGATCATTATCATCAATCTATCGACTTTGATAATTAGATATGATTGAATGCTTGGTTTAGTAAGTCATATTTTATTGATGTCTATTCTCACCATTTTCTTATGCTGCTCAAGGATATCATTGAGTGATGAGAGTGGTTGAGATGGTTCATGTTTTTTTATTTTAATGTCTTATATGTCATTGATTTTATCTTTCATCATATTCATATGCTACTCAAAGATATCATTGAGCAATGAGAGTTGTCAGGATGGTTCATGGTATTTTATGTGCACTTGTCTTCTATTTGTAGTATGTTTCATGAAGTTTTGGGGCATGTATATTTAGGGTGCTTGTTGGCATGTTCATTTAATGACTGTCACACATAGCTAGACTCTTAATGTACATACACTTTAGGATAGAGATGACCATTCCTTGTCTACATCATGTTTGTTCTCATGCAAAAGGAACACAAGATCACTCTGACTTCATATATGTCACAGTGAGACCATCTGATTTGCTATAGCAAAAATCTCTACAAAAGATAAATAGTGCACTTAAAAAACAAAGTAAGAGTTAAATTTTTTTTTCCTTTTTGTTTGGTTTGTGTCCTTTTCAAGTTGGTTTTTGTTTTTATCTTTGTTCATCTTGTCTAATTTTCGTCTTGTGTTCTTGACATCATTTTTGATAAATTAGCCTCTTCTTTCGATTTTTTGCCCAATTTTTTGAGGGAGCAACCTTGTACCTTATTGTGTCTGAGTCACCCTTTTAATGTAATTTTTTTATTTTTTCTTTGTAACAATGCTCAAAATCGCATTATCTTAAAGGGGCAAAATGTAGACATCTAAAAATCGTAGTACTTGAAACTCTCCTTTTTAGTCATCATTTGTGCCACTAGTCGATGGTTGGTTGATTTTGGGTCATTTTGAGTTATTCTGAATTATCCTTTATTATTGTTATCTTCTCAGTTATTTTGTCATTTTGTCACATTTTGTCTTTTAGCGCATGTTTAATTAAAGAATTTTAACAATTATTTAACTAATGCCCTTAGTTTGTTCTAAGGGAATTAATCATTTAATTAATTTCTCTATGCCCTAGTATGTTCCCTTCATGCATAAATAAATCTTATTTATTTATGGTCTTTATATTTTCTGTCTCAAGTTTAAATATGATAATATTTAAATAGTTTTTGCGATTTTTGGAAGGAATTGGTGAGTGTCTTTTATTCATTGTTTTTATTATTGACCTTTGACCCTTCTTTTCCTACTTGTCTTTTCGTTTTCTTTTAATTGCGCTCGTTCATTTTTTAATTTGGAATCTATAAATTAACCTCTTTTCTCTCATTTCAAGCTAACCACGATTTATAGTATCCTTGCCATTGTCATGTCAAATTGTATCCTTCCCTTTTAATCATATTGGTACAATTGTCATACAAAGAGCAACATCACATCGAAGGAGAAAGCAAAACAATACAATGGAATGGAGAATTTGCATAATTTTTCTTTGCATTTTCACGTTATGTCATGCAATAGATTTCATAGCTTCATTCAGTGATTAGGATAATGTTGACATGATTTTTATGGCTTTCATGTTTAGCTTAATTGTGTTTTGAAACTAACGCTTATTTTTTTTAATCTATAGGTGTGCATGTGTGTGTGGGTGCAAATTGGTTTGTGTGTGTACGCGCGCATATACATGTGTGTGCGGTTGTAGGTGTTTCATTATATTTTTAATAGTTTTATATAGTCCTTTGTTTTTCGTTCCTTCTGCCTTTTTTCTCTTTCATTTAATAATTGAATGTCAAAAATCTATGAATACTTAACCACTTCATCTAATGATAGATCATTAAGTATGATCTCAAATGTCGATGCAAAAGCACTCAATCAATTGTATCCAGAAGAATTCTTAGATTTCAAGTTGACCAATAAATAGAGACATGTAGCAAGCACTTCAATTAAATTTCTTAATAGATATTTCTCATTCTTTCAAGATTAATTATGAATTATGGATGCTTCTAATTTGCATAATGGTGTGCATTAATTTGGTCAAAGAGCCTAGCATATGATCCTTCAATACATGATTTATACTTATTTATAATTTATTTATGTTTGTATATGACATCATGTGTTTGACTTAGTTAACTATTAGATTATGGTAGTGGTTCTCAATGGTTTGTCCTACAACCACACTAATTTAAATTATGAAAATTATTATTTATTTTAGTAGTTTCTTGTCATTTCTTGTGTTCATAAAAATAGTTGTATAACTCTATTATTTGTTGAGAAAGTTAATATTTTAACCATTTTAGTAATATGTACATGTAAGCCATACTCACACAAATCAATATTGCAACCTTTATTATATTTTGTCAAACCTATATTTTACTTCTACGCAAAAAATTGTACTTTTGAGAATGCAAATTAAATGTGTGAATTTATATTACGGGGAGATTTATATTGAGTTCAATATAACTTGAATTCATACCCTTTGTGCAATGTTTTTTGATATAATACAATAGCAAAATAATGGTGTGGTCCTTTACACAACTACAAGTCATGAGCATTAATAGAGATCAATAACACTCTTAACAACTCAAGTTTTGCTATTACAAAGATAGGTCATAAATGACACACTAGTAAAAAAGCTCGTAGCTCACCTTAAGAGTGGTTAGACATCTCACCCACAACATGAGGATGAGAATAAGAGACTAAAGAACA
Source organism: Thuja plicata (assembly GCA_018584345.1). Classification (NCBI taxonomy): domain Eukaryota; kingdom Viridiplantae; phylum Streptophyta; class Pinopsida; order Cupressales; family Cupressaceae; genus Thuja; species Thuja plicata. Next base: position 307,794 of record MU224277.1, read on the forward strand.
ATTTTTTTTACATCGTCGAACAACTTGTCTAGACAACACTATCACTAGGATCCCCACCACAAGGGGGAACAAGTGGTGAAACCCTTTTTGAGACACTATCAACACAATGGACAAAGTGCTCAGAAGGATGAACATCGTCAACCAAAGGTTGGAGCAAAGCAAGAACAACAAATTGTATGTACAATGTTATCTTGTTGTTTGTTTTTTTCTTTTCTTTTATGTTATCTATAGGGGGATTGTGTTGGGGAGGTGTCTTAGAAGTCTTTATGATTCACATAAGAAAATGTTTCTTAAACCTAATTTATATTTTTCCTTTTATCTTAGAAGGCCTTAGGAAACATACACTAACTTGTATAAAGCCTAAAGCAAATTATCCACCTTGTCATTAACCAAACCCTCCTCAAGTGTCTTGATTCAGAAGAGGCACAAACTATAGTACACGAGGTACACAATGAATATATCTAGAAGTCATTTCAATGGTATGAATCTAGCAAAGAAACCTATCAGAGATGGATACCACTGGCCATTTATGGAATAGGACGCTCACACTTTCTCAAAAAAATGTTATAGATGTCAAAAGCATGGGGATTTAATTCATATGCCCGCGCAAGAAATTTGACCTATTGTATCCACATGACCCTTTTCTCAATGGGGTCTTTGATCTTTTTGGAAAGATTCATCCTACCTTAGCAAATAGCCATAAGTTCATAATTATAGCTACAAAAATTTTTACAAAATGGATTGAGGATATTCCCATGACTTAGATCATAGGCAAGCAGATTGCAAAGTTCATTTTGAACTACATTATATCAAAATCCTCAACAAAATGTCAATGATGTTGGTTGTGATTAGCATGTGCAGTTGAATCCATCATTGTGGGCATATTCCACTAGCATTTGCACCCCTACAGGAGCCACTCCTTACTCATTCGTCTATGGTGCAAAAGCGATACTTCATGTTGAAGTAGAAATACCATCACTAAGAGTTTTTTGGTGTCACTTGATCGATGAAGAAGACTATAGAGTGTTCAGATTACATGAGCTAGAAATGTTAGATGATAAAAGACAAGTTGCACTAGCTCATTTGCAAGCATATCAAAATAGACTCCAATGGAATTACAATAAGAAAGTCAGAGATCGGAAATTTGAGGTTGGAGATTTGATCCTTCGTGCCAACCCCAAAAATCAACAAAATACAGACAAATCATGCAAATTTGAAGCAAATTGGTTAGGGCTCTTCATAGTCACTACATTATATGGGTTTGGGGCATATAAGTTGGCAACACTGGAGTGAGACCCTCTATCAAATCTTGTCAATAGCATGCACCTCCGAAAATACTATACATAAAATAAAATTAAAATTGCCTTGATGAAAACCTAGCAAACAAGCATCTTCGCAACAAAAGTAATAAAGATAAATTCGCCATATAGTGAAAACCTGGCAAGTAAATGCTTAGGGTAAGTACCGTGGTGAACCTGGAAAACAGGCACCACACGAAGTGGTCACTACTCTATTATCTATCTTTGCTCTATCTGGATTGGCAACGTATCGATACGACCTTCACCCATTCCATTATTTATCTTCCATCCCTCCATTACCTGACCCTAATGCATATATATATCATTCTTGTCATCCATTTCCGTTTTTTGATTGTCCTTTTGTGGCATGTGGCTGGGTAATATTTAGTGCCCTCCATTTTCGAATCCAAAGTCACCCACATCAGCAACCCTAGCATTTGGTCCTTGCATGCACCATAGAATTTGGGGTTGGGGCAATTCTCGGATCATGGTTAACATATTGGGTTACTTTTGTTAACAAATTGGAGGGCACTGCATGTAAATATTTTAAAGTCCTAAAAAATCATAAAAATTAAATAAAGCCATGAAAAATTTATAAAAAATCATACAATATCCTGAAAAAAAAAAAAGAATATTTTTTAAAAAAAAATCTTAAAAATCCCCAAAAAAACTTTTAAAAAGCCAAAGCAATAAAGTGTCGGCTTTCGACACCTTTTTTCCTTTCATTTCATCTTTATTTTATTTTCAATAAATTGTCCCTTGCGATAAGGAAGACATTTTAGCATACACAACCAGGAGACATAGACCTTGCGCTCATCGAATCATGCATCAATAGACAACCTATTCAATCAGGTCAACATTTAATCTGATCGAACTTGTCACATCAATCAATCATCATTACCAGCCCTTTATCAATCATCATTTTGTAATGTATGGGATGAATCTTTCCCAAAACCAAATATTATCATGATCTATCATGTGCCTTATACAAGTTTAGTCCTTCACGAAACCAGACACATTGATCATTATCATCAATCTATCGACTTTGATAATTAGATATGATCGATTGCTTGGTTTAGTAAGTCATATTTTATTGATGTCTATTCTCAACATTTTCTTATGCTACTCAAGGATATCACTGAGTGATGAGAGTGGTTGAGATGGTTCATGTTCTTTTATTTTTATGGCTTATCTGTCATTGATTTTATCTTTCATCATATTTATATGCTACTCAAAGATATCATTTAGTGATGAAAGTTGTTAGGATGGTTCATGGTATTTTATGTGCACTTGTCTTCTATTTGTAGTATGTTTCATGAAGTTTTAGGGCATGTATATTTGGGGTGCTTGTTGGCATGTTCATTTAATGATTGTCACACATAGCTCGACTCTTGATGTACATACACTTCAGGATAGATAGGAGCATTCCTTGTCTATATCATGTTCGTTCTCATGCAAAAAGGAACACAAGATCACTCTGACTTCATATATGTCACAGTGTGACCTTCTGATTTGCTATAGCAAAAAGCTCTACAAAAGATAAATAGAGCACTTAAAAAACAAAGTCAGGGTTAATTTTATTTTTTTTCCTTTTTGTTTGGTTTGTGTCCTTTTTGAGTTGGTTTTTGTTTTTATCTTTGTTCATCTTGTCTACTTTTCGTCTTGTGTTCTTGACGTCATTTTTGATAAATTGGCTTCTTCTTCCAATTTTTCGCCCAATTTTTTGAGGGAGCACCCTTGTAGCTTATTGTGTCTAAGTCACCCTTTTAATGTAATTTTTTTATTTTTTCTTTGTAACAATGCTCAAAATCGCATTATCTTAAATGGGCAAAATGTAGACATCTAAAAATGGTAGTACTTGCAACTCTCATTTTTAGTCGTCATTTGTGCCATTAGCCGATGTTGGTTGATTTTGGGTCATTTTGAGTTATTATGAATTATCCTTTATTATTGTTATCTTCTCAGTTATTTTGTCATTTTGTCACATTTTGTCTTTTAGCGCATGTTTAATTAAAGAATTTTAATAATTATTTAACTAATGTCCTTAGATTGTTCCTAGGGAATTAATCATTTAATTAATTGCTCTATGCCCTAGTATGTTCCCTTCATGCATAAATAAATCTTATTTATTTATGGTCTTTATATTTTTTGTCTCAAGTTTAAATATGATAATATTTAAATAGTTTTTGCGATTTTTGGAAGGAATTGGTGAGTGCCTTTTATTAATTGTTTTTTATTATTGACCTTTGGCTCTTCTTTTCCTAGTTGTCTTTTCATTTCCTTTTAATTGCGCTCGTTCGTTTTTAATTTGGAATCTATAAATTGACCTCTTTTTTTCTCATTTGATGCTAACCACGATTTCTAGTATCCTTGCCATTGTCATGTCAAATTTTATCCTTTCCTTATAATCATATTGGTTCAATTGTCATACAAAGAGCAACATCAAATCGAAGGAGAAAGCAAAACAATAGAATGGAATGGAGAATTTGCATAATTTTTCTTTGCATTTTCACGTTATGTTATGCAATTGATTTTATAGCTTCATTGAGTGATTAGGATAATGTTGACATGATTTATATGGCTTTCATGTTTAGCTTAATTGTGTTTTGAAACTAATGCTTATTTTTCCTAATCTATAGGTGTGCATGTGCGTGGGTGCAACTTGGTTTGTGTGTGGCTGCAAATTGGTTTGTGTGTGGGATCATATTGGTGTATGTGTGTACGCACGCATATACATGTGTGTGCAGTTGTGTGTGTTTCATTATATTTTTAATAATTTTATAGTCCTTTGTTTTTTGTCCTTTCTACCTTTTTTCTCTTTTATTTAATAATTGAATGTCAAAAATCTATGAATACTTAACCACTTACTATCATGGATTGTGGAAATCTCTTCTCTTTGATCTCAAATGTCGATGCAAAAGCACTCAATCAATTGTATCCAAAAGAATTCTTAGATTTCAAGTTGACCAATAAATAGACATGTAGCAAGCACTTCAATTAAATTTCTTAATAGATATTTCTCATTCTTTCACGATTAATTATCAATTATGGATGCTTCTAATTTGCATAATGGTGTGCATTAATTTGGTCAAAGAGCCTAGCATATGATCCTTCAATACATGCTTTATTTATTTTTGTTTGTATATGACATCATGTGTTTGACTTAGTTAACTATTAGATTATGGTAGTGGTTCTCAATGGTTTGTCCTACAACCACACTAATTCAAATTATGAAAATTATTATTTATTTTAGTAGTTTCTTGTGCTTTCTTGTGTGCATAAAAATAGTTGTATAACTCTATTATTTGTTGAGAAAGTTAATATTTTAACCATTTTAGTAATATGTACATGTAAGCCATACTCACAAATCAATATTGCACCTTTATTATATTTTGTCAAAACCTATATTTTACTTTTACGCAAAAATTTGTACTCTTGAGAATACAAATTAAATGTGTGAATTTATATTACAGGGAGATTTATATTGAGTTCAATATAACTTGAATTCATACCCTTTGTGCAATGTTTTTTGATATAATACAATAGCAAAACAATGGTGTGGTCCTTTACACAACCAAAACCCAAGAGGATCAATAGAGATCAATAACTCACGTACAACTCAAGTGTTTGCTATTACAAAGATAGGCCATAAATGACACACTAGCAAAAAAGCTAGAAGCTCATCTTAAAAGTGGTTAGACATCTCACTAACAACATGAGGATGAGAATAAGAGACTAAAGAACGATTTTTCTTACATCGTCAAACAACTTGTCTAGACAACACTATCACTAGGATCCCCACCACAAGGGGGAACAAGTGGTGAAACCCTTTTTGAGACACTATCAACACAACGGACAAAGTGCTCAGAAGGATGCACATTGTCAACCAAAGGTTGGGGCAAAGCAAGAACAACAAATTGTATGTGCAATGTTATCTTCTTGTTTGTTTTTTCTTTTCTTTTATGTTATCTATGGGGGGATTGTGTTGGGGGGTGTCTTAGAAGTCTTTATGACACATAAGAAAATGTTTCTTAAACCTAATTTATATTTTTCCTTTTATCTTAGGCCTTAAGAAACATACACTAACTTGAATAAAGCCTAAAGCAAATTATCCACCTTATCATTAATTTGTTGTATTTTTCCTTATGTTCACTCCCTATCGTATTAGTGATAGTAGATATCTACAAAGGAACCTATAATATTGTGAACCAACAATAAGTTTCACTTTTTTCAGCCCAATTAATAAAGAAAAATTACACAATTAACTCATTATTTGATAGAGACAAAAATATTTGAAATAGTGTAAGGGAATTTAATTAATAACTTATAAATTTTACACCTTTAGATTACTTGCTATAAATAGTTATAGGTAACTAAACGGGTTACAAGATTCACATACGAAAATAAGGGATCTCAGCCTTCATCCATTTTGTTTTATGTTTGGAACGTTTTATATTTCCTTGTCAAAGGCAATGAGATTTTTTCCAAAAATACACTACACCATTTGTACATTCCAATTCACTTCAATCTTTTTCATTCGAATATGAGATCTAATTTATTCCTATTAATCTGCAGTTCAATATAAGTAAGGAAAAAAAAACTATTACAAAGGATTATCACATATACAATGTTTAGCTCATCAAAAGTTTTGAAAGAAAAATGTAAAGAATCTTTCTAAAAAATGATATTCCTTAATAACCATATAATATTTAATCAATAATGTGTTGCCTGATATGAATAAGACGATTTCTCAAGCAATTTAGATGATCATGTTTCTAGGGAAGAATAAGACAATTTCTCAAGTGAGCAAATAACAAAGACAAAATTGGTTCTAAACCTTTCATCATTTTTCACGTTCCTCTCATTCCAGCCCAACATAAAGCCCAAAGGAAATGGACATAAAAGGAGACAAAGTGCAACAGTACTCAAGACAATAGCTTAAGTCAAGCACATCTTAGAAATACCATAGCATAAAGATCGCCAAGAACTCACAAAAAAAATCTCTCTCAAATAATTCACCCATGTACTTGCTTCGCAAGGTTTTGCTGAATTAATAAATAAGAATATTTTAAATTTGCTGAATTTTAAAACTTTGGCATAGGCGACCAATAAATATTAAATATCTAAAAATTATCTCATAGCTATCAGCTATGAAGGATTTGGAGTTGTGTCAATATAATGCTCAAGATAATAATCAACAATTACCAGTTTTGTAAATTTGAGTTTGAAAACATTTTATCAAATACTTCAAACCATCTCAATTTTGTATTTTGTCTGTCTCACCATTACCGCAATAAAGTACAAAGCCTAAAGCCTTAAGCCTTGAGGAATATCACACTTAAAACTATTTACACCAATGTCTTCAAATTATTCATACCCTTTAAAATATAAGCTGATAAAATGCTTCAACCCAAAGCATCACCCAAGTCCTACAATGTCATGATCTTTCCCTTCCACGTCCAAGAATGAGAGACGATACATATAAGAGTTTGAAGAACACTTGGGAGCACTACATTGGTAGGTGCTAGTTTATTGTTTAGACAGAAGAAACTGTACATCGATATCATTAAAAGAACAATTATATCTGTTATGTGATCTAACAATTTGATGGTGTCCATTAAAGCTGCACACTAAAATTCATTCTACTTATTTTATGTGAAAGAAACCCTGGCAAAAATTTGGGTATCAAAACATCGTCGTGATTATTAAAACTTCTCCCATATAACCTGCTCCGTATTGCTTAAGTAGTCCAACGCTAGTAAGCTTATAACCTATTTTATTGTTTCGAGATTTTGTAGTATGAGTTTGATGTGGAAGCAGAGCTCAGCGGACAGATGTTAAGCTTTATTTATATTGTGCAAGTTAATACAGTAAACTTGCATGCTAAAACTTGAAAATGTATGGTGAAACATTGGATTCTAATTTTTCTTGCAAATATCAACCAAATAATCAAAGGCATGCATGACATTTCCAAGTCGACCTAGCCTTTATGGACCACATTATGAAATTTGATAACTAATTTGATAACTAGTTACATCCACGTGCCTTTTATGTGCATTATCATATGCAATATCAATCATTCCAATGCTATTTCATTTCCAATGTGACAATTGTCACAACTGCTTACACCTGTCCAATTTAAAGGCATATTTTTAAGCTCAAAAATAGAAAACCCTCTCAGAAATATCAAATTATGTTTTCACTATCAAATTATGTTTTCACTATAGTTTCTGCAGCCTGAATTTATTCTTTTCCTCTAAAAACATCTTTTTGATGTTTGGAATTAACAGACATTTTGCAATTGAAGTCCTTGTCAAAAAAATGCATGCACTATTTAAATTATCAGCTACGACTTTATCAGACATTAAGATTTGTTAATTGTGAATCTAAATGAGCCTGAATTTATTCTTTTCCTCTAAAAACATCTTTTTAATTGTGAATCTAAATGAGCCTGAATTTATTCTTTTCCTCTAAAAACATCTTTTTAATGTTTGGAATTAACAGACATTTTGCAATTGAAATCCTTGTCAAAAAAATGCATGCACTATTTAAATTATCAGCTACGACTTTATCAGACATTAAGATTTGTTAATTGTGAATCTAAATGAGACTACTAGGGTAGCTGAAGTTTTAAGATTCGGAAGATTTATTCAATTCTCAGAAAGAATTTTATGTCTGTAAGGTAGAGATGATTGTTTATGCGGCAGGTAGGCACGCCTACGGCTGATAATAAGTTGATGTTAGACGCCCAAGGTCCATGGAGTATTTTTTCAGCCTTTGACATTATTTTCACACGAGGGCATTCAGAAGTGAGAGGCTCGCATGTGGAAATAGACAAAATTAGCTGCAAAATGGGTTAGCATACTTTGTACTCACACATAACATCATGACAATATAAGCTACTACATTTAGAGATGAAGATTAATCAAAATTTGCTTAGTCAATCAATACGAATCCAAATGAGACTCGTGTGTCTTTTTTGTGTTTTGTTTCACTGTTTTATAAGCCACTGAAAGAATTATTCACTGGTGACCACATTATAGTTTCAACTAAAAGCAAATTGGACATTTTAAAGGAGTGTAACAGCCATTCAGGTACAAAAAATCACCAGCTTATTTATAATCCTCAAACAGACAAATACTGCATGTTTTATAATCTTTCCTAATTGCATCAGATATTAACTTATTCTTTCATATCCCATAATCCCGCACAATCCTTTAATCACTAGAGTTTAGGCATTAGAGAAAGAACAAATCTTGGCATCCTTATGTTATCTTTAGTGTAAATTTACTTTCTGATGTGATTATAAGGTAAAGGGACTGAACTCCTGAGACGGGGACGCGGGACGCTGTCCCGGCGTTTCCGGCGGTGCCACCCAGGCGCGGGGTCGTCCCGGCGTCCCCCTCGGGGACAGGGGCGCAAAAGAGTCCCTCGACCCCTCCAGGGGACACACGGGTGTCCCCCATCAAAGCAAAACATAAAGTAATTTATAAAAAAATTTAAAAAAAATTATGTTTCATTGGTCGTTTTTAAACCCTAGGGCATGTGGGGCCCATGTCTTGTGCTAAAATGCTTGAAAACATTATGTGGCTTCATTTGCATTCATTTCTTGGTTTTTTTGTGTTTACAACAGCAACAAGAAGAGTGAAGAGCTGATAAAAGGGTGCTTGTAAGAGTGAAAAGAGTAATTGCACGTCAAAAAAGAGTGACAAGGAGCAAGAAGAAGAGGAGGAAGATTCTTCACCTTGTTCAAAAGATTTTTCAAGAAAAGGTAGGGTTTCTCACTAATTTTTTATTTTATTTTCTGATTTTCAAATGAATGTTCATTGTTTTGAGTTTTATATTTCTTGTTGTTTCATTTTGTTATAGTTATTTGAATTTCATTTCTAGATTGAAGTAGATTCTTGTTGTTTCATTTCTACGTTCTTGTTGCTTAAATTTTAATTTAAAATTTTGTTGTTTTAAAGAAAGGCATAGGCTGAAACCATGTATTTATTGATTTTTTTTCATTTGGTGAAATGCGGTGTGAAAATGAGCTCCCACAGTCATGAAACAAGTCAAAGTGATGATGAGATAGATTTGGAAACTCATTCTAATAGTGATAGTAGCCAAGAAGATTATGAACCTGAGCATGATGATGACACCAATGAGGGGGATGAGCATGAGCAAACTGAATTTCAATCCACAGATAGTTGGCCACCTGGTCCACCATCTATTGATTGCCCCTCCACACTTTTGGCAAAGTGGGCTAGGGGTAACTGTGATCCTAAATCTCCTCTTAGACAGTTTACAACGAGGATAACTGCCCCAACACAATCAAGTGGTGGCACAAGAAAGTGGAAATGCAACATTTGTGGTACAGATTGGTATGGTAGCATCATTAGAGCGAATGCACACTTCCTCTTTTGGACAGGAAAAGATGTGGGCGCATGTGAGTTTTTGAAGCTCACTAAAAATTTGCATTATAGAATTGAATTCAGCAAGCTTTGGGGTATTCCAGATGACTTGGGAATTGCAATGCCTGCTACCTTATCTAGTAGGCAACAGATTCAGAGTATTCAGCAGCCACACGAGCATCAATTACAAGGGAGGCCACATATTCCTACTCCTAGATCGCAGCCGAGAGCAACATCATTGACAAGGGCATCATCGGGACCTTCTTCCACTTTTAGTGTTGTGGTTGAAGCACAACCCAGCAAGGGGAAACGAAAGGTGACAACTGAAAGTAGCCCTATAGCAGATTTATTTAATGTGCGCTTGAAAGAGGAGATAGAAGAATCCAATGGTAGATTCGTTTTTCCAATGGCATACCACTTCATGTAGCTCGATCTGTTTATTATAAGGAGATGATGCAGTTGGTTGTGAAGGCGAGAGGGCCATCATTTGTGCCACCAGGTGAGCACAAATTGAGGACCACAATCTTGGATAAAGAGTATGCCAAGATCAATACAATGATGGAGACCATGAGGGAGTGTTGGGACGAGTCTAGATGCAGCAATATCATGGATGGGTGGATGGGCATTAGGAACTGTCCACTCGTCAATATCATAGTTACATGCACAGAGGGCCCATTCTTTCTCAGGGCAATTGATTGTTCAGGGCATCAAAGGATGCTGATTTTCAGTTTGACATCCTTCGGACAGGTATTGAGGAGATTGGGCCACAAAATGTGGTGCAAGTAGTGATAGATGCAGCACTTGTGTGTAGAGCTGCAGGGAGGCTTATTGAGGCAGCATATAGACATATTTGGTGGACCCCATGTTGTGCATGCCATGAACAATGCACTCAAGGACATGGGGAAGATTGACTAAGGGAGTGGTCAGTGATGCTAGAGATGTGCAGATATATATCTGCAACCACCACACTTCACATGCACTCTTCAAGAGCTTCGGGAAGGAGTTCTTGAAACCAATAAAGACTAGATATGCATCCTATTTCATTTTTTTGGACAGAATGCTTGAGTTCCAGAAGCCACTGCAACTCATGGTTATGACGAATGAGTGGAATCGATGGGATGGGTCCAAGACAGAGCAGGGGAGGAGGGTGAAGGAGATAGTGAAGAGTGATGTATTTTGGAGTGACGCAAAATACAGTCTCTATCATCAGTCTGGTTTTCCAGGTCATTAGATATGGGGATGGGGATGCACCTAACCTTGGAGAGGTGTACGAGAGCATTGATTCTATGCTTGGCCAGATGAGGGCAGTTGTGCGAGAGAGGGACCCCACTTTAGCATTCTACAATGAGCACATTCGGCCTATTATTCAATGCAGATGGGGCAGCCTAAACACTCCCTTACACATGTTATGCATTGAATCCAAAGTGGTACATGCCTAGGCCTAGTAGAGTTACACCAGTTAAGGATGATGAGGTGATTGATTCATATCACACTACTCAATGTAATCATATTTATGTCTTATACATTTTTTCATAACTAGCATCTTCTATTTGCCAATAGTTTGAATTTTTAAATTTTTTATTTTTTCAAGTTAAGGGTTCTTCAGGTACATTGATAGGATGTATGACTCTGAGACTACTGGGAGGGTTCCCACTGAGTGGCCAAAATTTGCTACTCTTAAGGGTTATAGGGTTGCGGCAAAGACGGACATAAAAACTATGGCACAGGAGGATCCGCTTTTGTGGTGGACTTGTCATGGACTGAAAACAACGACTACTACACTAGCCATTCATTTGTTGTCTCAAGTTTCTAGTACTTCAGCCTCAAGTTTTTAGTTCTTCAGCTTCTGAGAGGAACTAGTCTACATATAGCTTCATCCACTCTCTGAAGAAGAACAAACTTACCTCTCAGAGAGAAGAGAAGTTGGTGGTTGTACATAGTGCCTTGCATATCACTGATTGCAAGACACGTGTGTACAAGGAGAGCCTAGCAACACGATGGGATGTAGAGCCAGAGGAGCCATCACAGATTGATGAGGATGAGGATGCTTCAGATGCAGGGCTGGTTGGTGTTCCTTTCGCGACACTTGACCTTGGAGACTCTGATAGTTTCGGTGATGACGAGTTAGCTAACCTCCCGAGGGATGATTAGAGGCCTCCTTCACTACATTTTGGGCCTTGGCATTTTGATTTTTTAGCTTGTACTTGTTTTGATATTCATATCATGCTACTCAATGTAATCATCTTTATCAAAGAAACGAGAATCGGAATCGTCTCGGAATCGGCAAGGCCGAATCGAATCGCGAATCGCCCATGAATCGGAATCGAATCGCCCATGAATCGGCAAATTTAAAAAACCCTTAAAATTTAGAGATTTTAAGTTTAACAATTTAAAACTTATTTCATGCACCCTTTATTGAATATAACTTAAACACACTATAACATCATCAAATAGAAGCTAACATACATAAACAAAGAACATAAATGATAAATCCATCACATGCGTTACATATTTATGCAGAGTAGAAGCATGAGTTAAGATTGGAATGTCACATAGTATCATAAAAACATTTAAACAACAAAAACACTTGTAATCATAGCATCATGAATCATGATCATACCATCATATACCTCAAGTGCAAGTTCAACG
>MU224277.1:327750-370560 GCA_018584345.1 Thuja plicata
AGTCGATGCCATTCAACTTAATATATATAGTTGATATTCGTTGTGCAATCAATCAATCACAACGGCAATTGTATTCTACAGCGAATATCAACTATCTATATACATTAGTTTTATTATATCTTCCGATCTAATTTCCTTAACAAGTTGAGCTGGTCGTTTCTCCAAAAAATGCATCTATTCAAGAAACTGCTACCATCCCAATTAAGGATCTCACAGGAAGCTATTAAACCATCTTACAAATCCCAAGGGAAGGGGATATACTGGATGGACACATTCCAACAATCTACCCCTCAGCGGAACCCGAGGGGATCTGAGCCTGCAACCCGACTCTAATACCACTTGTACAGAGTTGAGCTCGCCATTTCTCCCAAAAGATGCATCTATTCAGGAAGCCGATACCATCCCAATTAAGGATCTCACAGGAGGTTGTTAAACCATCTCACAAATCCCAAGGGAAGGGGATATATTGGATGGACACATTCCAACAATCTACCCCTCAGCGGAACCCGAGGGGAGTTGAACCTGTGACCCGACTCTAATACCACTTGTAGGGAGTTGAGCTCGCCATTTCTCCCAAAAGATGCATCTATTCAGAAAACTGCTACCATCCCAGTTAAGGATCTCACAGGAGACTGTTAAACCATGTCACAAATCCCGGGGGGGATTTGCTGAACACATACCAACAAGGTCCATCATCAATTAGTTGGACCGAGAATTGGCAAATGGCTTGACCCTATGGTTTTGAAAATCCATGTGTAATTTTCAAGGTTTCCTTGGCCTATGTATAAAGTCTAAGATACCGATGCATCCAGGTGAAGGTCGAATGCGCATACGCATGCAAATCCGGAGGCGGATGCCCTGTAGGTGCCTGTCGAAAGCCCATCCCAAGCATCCAGATGCGCGGGGATGCCTCCCAAAGGCAGCCACATGCATTCAAGTGCCTGGGATGAGCTTCCAACAAGCACCCACAAGGCACTAGGGCGCATCCGCAGGCCCATGCCCAGAAAACAATATTTTTTACTATTTTTTGCCATTTGGTGAATATTTTAACATGTGCAAATTAGATTTTTTTATTCTATTTTTTGCTCCTAAACCCTAAAACGGCCCTAAAAGAGGTCATTCAACCATTCTTCATCTCATTTTGTTTGCAATTAGACTCTCTTCTCATTTGGTCTCCATTTTGGCATTTTGAAGGCAAAGTGATTATTTTCGAAAAGGATCGTTCGTAGGGCAAGTGATAGCTTCCCACAAAGGAGTTTTGAGCATCTTAGGTAAGCATTTGATCCCATTCTTGAGTCTTTTAGTGGATTTTTTGAGATTTTGGTGAATTTTTTCAAGTTTGGGAAGAAATTTTTCAAGTTTTTTTTTTTTTTTAAAGAAGTAAAGAAACAAGTTTAGTTATCTATTTTTGTATTTTTGTATCATTTTTTTGCACTTGTTTGCTTTAAGTTCAAAGTTTTTCCTAATTTGAATTTATTTAATTTCTTAATATCTTATTAAAGCAAACCAAGAAATTACATTGTATTGTGCAAGAATGGCCACAACCGGTAGTCAAAGTTCAGTGGGAGGGGAAGGAGCCGATACTTTCAAAATTGATATAGGATCTCCTTTATGGAGACATACCACAAGAATACAACAGGTTTCAGGAGGTGGCTCATATCTTGGGAAGTGTAAATTTTGTGAAAGTAACAAAGGCAAACCATTCAATAGCTCATATTCCTGGGTCAAACTTCATTTTATGGGCCCTACTGGTAAAGGAATGGCTATGTGCAAAGGCATAAGGTGGAAAAGGGATGTCAGACCCACAAATATCATCCTATGTAAAAGAACAAGAGGCTGCTAATAAATTGGTTAGAAGATCTAAAAAAAGTTTTTATCAACCTTCATCCGAAAGAATAAAACGCAATTACCCAGTGAACCAATTCAATCCTCCAAACATCCATTCTTGCAAGTACCTGTACCAGGAGAGAGAGAGAGAGAGAGAGAGATTACCCCGGCAAAAGAGGTCCATTGGACACCGCATTTAAAATGGAGGCAAGAGGGCTTGCTAATGAAGCCATTGCACATTGCCTCTATGCCAATGGTCTTCCTTTCAACTTGGTAAGATCACCATATTGGAAGGAAATGGTGGCAGCCATCAATAAAGCACCAGCTGATTACACAAGTCCCAGGTATGAAAAGGTGCGTACCACTCTATTGCAAAAAGAGAGGACTTCTATAGAGAAAGCTCTTCAACCAATTAGAGCTTCTTGGTAAACTTCGGGTATATCTATTATGTCTGATGAATGGAAAGATACAAGTAACCGGTCATTGATTAATGTGATTGCAATGTCCCCCAAAGGGGTAATGTTTTTTAAGGCAGTTGATTGTGAAGGGGAGGTGAAGGATTCACAGTTCATTTCTAGAATTCTCATTGAGGCCATAGAGATGGTGGGTAGTGAGAATGTGGTCCAGGTGGTTACAGATAATGCCAAAAATTGTAGGGGTGCAGGTGCATTGGTTGAGGGTCGGTATGACCATATTTTTTGGACACCATGCACCGTACACTCCCTCAACTTGATTATGCAACAAATTGGCACTCAAATAGATTGGGTGAAGCAAATATACCAAAAGGGGGAGGAGATACAAATGTTTGTGACGAACCACCACATGTCACAATCCATATTTAGATCATTCTCCAAATTGGAGTTGCTGAAGGTAAATTGTAATTAGTAAATTTCATTTATTTATTTAATTTGAATTAATTTTATGTTCATGTTCAATTATCAAATTATATATAACTTTGTCTTTGCTTAATATTTATTGACATATTGTTAACTTGCTTAGGTTGCTGAGACCCGACTTACATCTCATACTATTGTTATGAGACAACTTGTTAAGGTGAAAGGGGCATTGAGCCAAATGGTTATTTCTAACCAGAGGGGTATATGGAAGGCTTCAAATTCAGAGAGCCCAAAAGGTCAAGGCTTTGGTCATGGATGACAATTGGTGGGCTCGTGTGCAATTTGTATTGGATTTCACCGAGTCTATCATGACTATGCTCCGCTTTGTTGATACATATTCATCTTGCTTGGGGGATGTGTATGATGGCATGGACACCATGGTTGAGAAGGTAAAACATTCCATACAAACACATGAGACTGACCCCACAGAATGTGAAGCCTTATGCAATCAGATGGAAGCAATCATTCATCACCATTGGGAGAAGATGACTACCCCATTGCACCTCCTTGCATATGCCTTATCTCCAAGGTACTATAGCGATGAAGTATTTGCTCTGCCAAATAGCATTGCACCATATGCAGATGAAGAAGTTGCTAATGGGTGCTACAAAGCTTTTGTAAGACTCTTCCAAGATGAAGAAATACAAGAAAAAGTGAGGCTAGAATTTGGCTTATTTGCTTTGGGAACAAGACTTACTCCATATGCAATAAAGGACCAGAATAACATGGTGATGGGAGCTATCACATGGTGGTACATGTATGGTCACCATACAAGCATCTACAACCTCTTGCAGTCAAGATCCTCTCAAAAGTAAGATTTTTTTTGTTTTTTGTTTACCACTTGTATTCTACAATTTAGTGTTTAACATTCTTTAATTTGTTTTTTATTTGTATGTTTAATTTTGTGAACACTATCCAGGTTGCAAGTTCTTTTGCTGCTGAACAGAATTGGAGTACATACTCCAATATCCATTCAGTGAAGCACAACCGGCTGGGCTCAGAGAAAGTTGAGGACTTGGTTTACATTCGTACCAACTTGCATCTTTTGTCACGTAAGAATGATCAATATAAGGATTTTCCAAGCTTTGGGATGTAGCCCCTGAGTGTGCAAACTTGGATGCAACGTTTCAGGATCTGACTACAATCATAGATGATGGTGATGATACCAACATGACACATGGTGCATCTAGCACAAGTGGAACCGTTTTTGGTTCAAATGATCTTGAACTTGCAGCAGTTGGAGATGATGAGAATGCGGATTTTTTTTAGAATCCTTATGATTTTGAATCTGATTAGTGAATCTTGAGTCTTGACTCTTGATTGATGAACATTGAATCATGAACTAAGTTTTGATTTTGTAGTTCAAATTGCGTTGGAATCTTGAACATGAGTAATTAATTATTGAACTTATTTCAATTTGAATATTTGTGTCTGTGAAGTTTTAAGTTGAACTATCAAAAATATGAAATATCTTGAATCTTGAATCTTGATCAATGGTGAAGTATCATACTCTCAAATGATTTATTTTTGTATATTTCTTGCATTTCTTTGCATATATAAATATATATAGTATATAATTATATATATAAACGCATCCGCATCCCCCGAAAAAAAAATTCACGCATCCGCGCAGCTGATTCTTGCATCCACATCTGCACCCGAATCGGCAACTTAGTATAAAGTTGGGAATGAAGCCTGTATGATGAATTCTATGCAGGTTTATGTTGCCAGAACTCTTCCAAATATAAGGGTGTTGATCTATTTGAGCACCACAACTCTGAGAGTGTTTTGTAATCTTTATAAAGCCAATACGAACTGAGTTTTTTAAAGTATATCATGTGTTTACCGTCATCATTTTGCTGAAATTGTTTTAGGTCTAACTTACTTGTATTTCTTTTGTTTTTGGGTTAAGTAGAATTTTGTCTCAAAAACTACAAAGTTGAATCCTGTAAAAGCATCATAATAATAAATCTATCATATTTCCTTTCACAAGCACAATATGTTATTACCCAAAAGTTCTTTCTAATAATTTGAAAAAAAAAACATCAGTCAGACGACAATAACATTCAACATCTAATAAAAAAAAATTAGTCAAATATGATCTTAAGCATTGCCAGCAAATTGGGTTCTTATAAATAATAACTTTTGGAGTTTACGATTAGACTCGACACAGATAGTTAAATTAGATGTTAATCAAAAAACATTATTTTAAAATACTGCACCCTTGTCTTGGTATAAAAGCCAGGAAGAACTTGAAAGCGTAAGGCATTATAGGCACATAAGCAATTTGTGAATGCAAGACATGGAACCACAGAAACATGTCAGTAGCCACAAATTTTAAAATTAAAATTGGCCTCTCTTAAAGAGCGGATTTTTATGTCCTCATACAGGAAGTTGAACATTGATCAAATACATTATGTATTATAAGTCTGGAAATCTTACTTTTAAATTGGAAAATGCTTTTTAAAAGCATTTTAAAAATGAAATTGTGAATTGGTGAATCTCAGCCATTAAAATTTCCTCATGGGGCGTCGATGCAGCGTTGATCGTGTGGTTCGCGTTTAATCTCACAATGAAATGCTCAGGTACAGATATGTCTTGAGATTCAGCACAGAGCGTTGATGCAGACCAAGATCTAGGGCTGGCGCGTGATCTCGGAAAGAAATGAGCAAGTACAGAAAGATTCAGAGACTTCGCGTAGACCATCAATCGTTTTTTAATCGAAGGGCTTGCGCGTAATCTCTATCTGTGACCTGAGTTAAGTGAAATATTCAGCGACTTAGAGATTACACAGTAGCTGAATCTCCAGATAGACCTTGAGTCAAGCATGGTTAAGTTCTGAGCCAAGTCGAGTTGCACGGATATGGTCTGGACCGTTGATTCAAGAAAGATCTTGCGGTCTGCGTGTAATCTCTAGATCAAACTCAGGTTGAGGTAAACCTTCAGAGACTTGGAGATCCCTTCAGTCGCGTGATCTCCAGATGAACCTGAGTCAGGATCAAGTTAATGTGAAGTTTTCAAGGATCAGATCAGGACCATTGATATGTCTTGAATCTAGCGGCGCACGTAATCTCCCAACATACCGAGAGCTAAAGAAAATGTTCAGGGACTTGGAGATTACATAGTCGCGCAATCTCCAGAAGGATAAAGGACAAATTAAAATGCAAGCAAGTTTTGATAGATCGAACGGCTCGCGTATTACCTCAATGAAAAGTTGCTCGATATCTAGTCTTTGAGGCATTGCGCCTTGCTGCCACTTGTCCAATCTGATTCTGAGCCCGGGTAACTTAAGAGGATCCACGGCTATGTTTTAAAACTGTGATAAGGCTCAATCTTGACCGTTGACAGGGATTTCCGCGCCACCTGTAGCCGTTAGGGATGGAATATTTGAATATTTAAAATGTTTCTCAGAGTTTCAAGCGGTGGCGTTGTTTTCCAAGCTGTAGAGGCAGTTGGTGGATCGATATGATCTTCTGGGTCAATTTATTGAAGTGGTATGGTGTTGAGGGGATGTTTTCTGTTGACTATGGATTCATTAATGCCATGCGGTGATTTTAGGGTTTTCTTTCAAGATTGTATACTCTTTGAAACCCTAGTTCGCTTCCTATCACTTCTGCATTAATATTTCTAGCCAAGTGGCCATGGAGATCAGATTGATATTTTCAAATCTTTTGAAGAAAGATCAAGTCGGCGGCGAATTCTAGGGTTTCCTTCTTCTATTTATATCCCTCTTTTCTTTGTTTTAAGGGTTCCTGATTCCGTTTTGTTTGGGGGTTCCTGGTTCCGTTCTGTTCTCTGCAAATGTTCAGAGCAGGTTCCAAGAGTGGTACCTCTGTATATATTTTCCCTCTTCTATGCATACGGGGTGTTCTTGTATCCTTTCTGTTTCAGGGAAGAACATCATTGTAATAGCTTGCTTATGAATGAAATTCAATATTGTTGTTTTGTTATCAAGTTGTCTCCATTATGTTTCTAAATCATATAAACTAAGACATCTAGGGTGTTTTAGTTTTATCTATTGTAAGGCTTGCAATAGAGTTATTCAAGAGATAACTGTGATTTAGGATTCGTATTCAAGTGTGTATGAGATGGGGTATTAAGGATATTCCAGACTTGTCTTTCAGTGGATGTTGAGTAATGTATTGTCTATTCCAAGGTCTCTTCCAAGAGGAGGGTTAAATTCTTTGAGTAGGGAATTGCATATTTGAATACACAGGTGGATTCACAAGTAGAACTTGATTGATAGGGTATGTCTTATGTAAGGCATATAGACATATCAGACTGCGTTGTTTTCCTTTGTTCATGATCTTCTGTGCAATGTTATGTTTGACTCCGTTGCCCATTGGATAAGGCACTGGTCTATAAGAGATCTGGGGTATTTTAGAGATCCATTAATCAAATCATAAATTGAAAATCATTTCCCTTTCATGTTGTTTGAAAGAGTTGGGATAGTTCTAGTTTTCAAACATACTCTATGCAAGTGGGATACTGCATAAGATTTGATAAAACGGTGAGGGACTTGTTACCTAAAGGTTTGAAAACTATTCCACAATTATATATCTGCAAGCTTGCAATTGTCACAAAGGAGTCGTGTGTGCAGATTAGGTAATACCCACCTGAGTGATGTGGAGCTCAAAGTGTAAAAGGTCTTAGAACCTTGTCAATTAGACTTGTTTCTTGTCTCCTTTCTGTTGAGGGTGTTGGGTTTGTGTCCTAGGTTTGTAATCGCGCAGCCTGGTCTCTAAATCTCATCTAGGAAAGGAGAGTGCAAGAAAAAGCTCCGACAAACTGTATAACAAATTCAAAAATACTTATTAACCACCAAACTACAGATCCCTGATGTTTGTAGTCACCAATAAGAGGAACTAAAGCCATAAGCCTTGGAATATACAGAACAAGCAAGGAGCAAAAAAATAGTGTACACAAATGTACTTTCCAACAAAACTAAAACATCATAATGGAGGTAAAGGACATTTAGTGAATAGCTCTGCAATACCGACGAGAAAACAAACAACATAGCCACCAAGCATGACACCTAAGTGTATTGCCAAACAAAACACCAATGTAGGGTGAAAAGCAGAAAACCTTACATATTTTGAGAAACATCGGTCAAAACACATATTTTTGAGCAGAACCATCTGGGTAGGGCTATTTCTTTGCTTCGGTCACTGATGTTATTGAAATTCCTGAAAAGAAAAAACAAAATCTACACCATAACAACATCCCTAGACGGCAAACCCCATCAAATCTCAAACTAAGGTTAATACATTATATCCATTTATTCAATAACCCATTGCATACTGACCTGCCATATCAAATGCACTACCACTTTTCTTTACACTGCTTTGGCATCAACATCTCATAAACCCACATGTTATTTACTTGATTGAAAGATGTGGTTCCCAAAACACAAAGAAGATTTTTTATCCCAAATCTTGAGCTTGGCGCAACAACCAGATCGCATAAACATCAAAGAAGAAGTTGTTAGGCAGCCTTCGTAGGTTAAAACTGAAGTCCTCTAGCAGCATCAATAAGCAACACTGTCCATAAAATTGTAACAAATCATTTATCCCACATATGATTGCTAAGTCCAACATCACGATGTCTTTGGTTTCTTTGGAGGACCCATTGCTCCAACTTCAGGCTTACGTTTGATCCCTAAGAAATGCTCAACCTATAATGAGGGCAACGATGTGAGTGTTAAGACAATACAAACAATTGTGGCATTGAAATAAAATGTGTAATTAATTCTGGAATTCAAATTTTGTGCTAAATGCAACAAACAAAAATATGATGAGACACGATGATAGCACAAACCTTCCTATCACCAAGCATTGGTGTCAAACTTCCTGGGTGCTCCTTCTCAACAGTTGCGAAACCACTTCTTGGATCACTAGTTTGCCTACAGCAGCCCCAAAATGTAGACAAATCAAATTACTACTAGCAACAATCAAACAAATAGAGAATGCTTTCAGTAAAAGAAGTCATCCTTGAACAAGACAGGTGACAAATTTACCCTGGTTTGATTTGACCACTAAGAACAACATAAGGAGTCCGCAGTTTGGACTGAACATCACGCATTTTCTCCATGGACATTAACGGTGTGTCCCCAGTATTCATTTTCTTTAGCTTCAACTCCTCCTGATACTGTTTCATTCGTTTCTCTTGTTTCATTTTGCCAGGGCCTTTTCCATGGAACTTGTGTGATAGCTTTCGAAATGCTTCCTTAGGTGTCATCTACAAAAAAAGACAGCGTCAAGTGACTCTGTTTCTTTGAAGAATACAATAATGCAGTTTTGAGCTATAAATGAAACATGTGTTTTAAGAACATGACATCTCTAGAAATAAAGGCACTTACAACACGACCAAACTCGTCTAGACGATCCAGAAGTATCTCCTTTGGTCCATCATTGTCTCGGACACCAACAAGCTTGCTCTTTTTTTTATCCATATTCCTTCCACCCCAATCAACAGTCTCACTGAATGCACCCCTTTCCTTCAACAGTTGCAAGGCACCTGCCAAACCTTTTCCAACAGAAGCTTCTTTAATCATGTCATCTCTTATCACCTCTTCCTCCCTGTCTTCTTTATGATGGTCAGATTCTGCCATGATCATCAGTTCTGCCTTGTTCATCGATTCTGGCATCCACACACCTTTTTGTTCACGAGGAGAATCTTCTTTTTGAGGTTCTGAAATATCATCTTCTTCATTGAAGACATCTTCAACTGCAGGTTTGTGAGATTCTGGTTCCAAGAACATGGAAATTCCATTAGAAAAAATAGAAAATTGAAAATATAATATGAAAAATCAAAAAAAATCTAATTCATTATTTATAATATCTTTTATAAATTATTTTGCTACGCACCCTCATCAAGCTGTAAACCCCACACAAATTCTTCCATCTCAGTAAATACAACTTTACTGTCTGATGCTTCATTTGATGGCAGGTTTTGGCCATCTCCTTTCAACTGATTTGCAGATACTGCTATACGAGCTACTGCCTGAGGACCGGAGCCAATAACTTTATCTTGTTTCTTTAGAGCTGCTTGCCTTGCCTTCTCCAATGATTTGTATAGATCTTCATCCTCCCCACCAAAAACAGTATCACCATCATCATCCACCTGCATTTCATCTGATGATTTTGCATATCGAAGCCCTCTGGAGGCCTCAGTTGCTTTATTTAGTGCAGTTTCGTATGCATCTTTCCGTTTTTGAGCTTCTGCTTTCTCTGCTTCCTCCCTCAAAATCTTTCTCTGTGTATCAGCCCTGGAACCAAGGTCTTCAGCACCCAGTCCAGAAGCAATTGCTTCTGCTTCAAGTGCATCAACATCCATCTTATCCTTCTTCCGCAACTTCTTCTTCTTCTTGGGTTTCTTAAATTGAAGCATTTCATCATGAGTATAATAATCAGATGTGCCTGTTCCAGGTTGAGCCAGTGATTCATCAGCTTGATTGCCCATGGCTGCAATATGCAACTTCTTACGTATCTGACACAGACAAAAATACTATTGTCAAGTGCCTAATACAAAGAAGGGCTTAATTATAAGATACCAAGCTTGCATTCTTATCAATCAGCATGAAATATAATAATATTATAATATACCATAGAAGCTTCTGTTATGAAACCAGAAAAACAAAAGACCTTATTAACTCAAAACAAAAATAAACTGCTCCTAATAGAATTAATTAAAAGAAAAAGAACAAATATATTCAGTATACCTCATCAAGTTTTTTCTGGTATTCATCATTAAAACCTCCTGTTTCATCCAGAGTCACCCCCTAAAAAGAAGTTAAGCTATCAATTACAAAAGAGTTTGAAGAAGATAAAATCCACATCAATTGAACATCATGAATAAAACTCACCTCCTCTTTAAATGGATCATCATACTGAGGAAGAATTGTTTTAACCGCATTTATATCATTCTGAAATCTATCAGAAAAAATAAATAGTCACTTAGCTGTCCCAAGTCTGAGGATATAACATTCAGAACTTCATAATCAAAACAACTATCCCACTTACTTGTCTTCATATATCCCAGGCTTCTTTTTGGCTGCCTTGTAGGCCTCGTTTCTAGCATTCTGCTCTCCAATTTCAATGTTTTCAAGCATATCAATATCTGCAATAATAAGTGCAAAAGAATCATTCCACCATCCAAAATACAAGATGAGTCCAAAATCATGCAGGTAACTGCTTTATTTCAGTATACCTTCATTAATATCACCACCAGAAAGAATGTTCTGGTCCTTAAGTGTCAATACAACTGCACCTCCCTCCATTACTTTATCAAGCCCATGAAGAACCTTCAATCCTGCCAAATCCTCTGCAAACCAACAGAAAAAATTAATTATCTAGTGAAAAGAAAGTTATAACAAGAAAGTTTGACTTGAAGACTTTACTATCTAAAATGTATTTTATTTTTCTGTGATAAAAAAATAATTTAAAAGAGACTTTCCAATCCCTATAGATGCATGATCACGAAACAAACTAAATACACATTTGAAATAGTTCAGAATCAGAGAAATTGGCTAGGGATAATATTATTACTTCCACTGTGCTTCATCTTTTCATCATCATCACTGTCTGAATCCTCCACATTATCCTAATGAAACAAAACCATTAAAAGGAGGTTTGTGTTCAGTAGAATAAATTTTGCACCAATTTTACAAAGATAATTTGATCAATAAAATGCGAAACCCTTAAACTAGTAGAGATAGAATGTAAGCCTCTAGAGGTTACAAACCTGCTCTTCAAAAATCCTTGCGAGACGTTCAGCTTTTTCCTTCTCAACATTTTTATGTTCCTCAATCTTTCTACTCTTGTGAACCCATGATAAAATTTCTGATCCACCTTCTGGCTTCTGCTTAATTCTTTCCTCCCTCAATCTTCAAAACATTAAAATGTTATTACTAAAAAATCATGTTTTTCTAAAATACTTGTACAAAATGCTGTTCAGAACAATAATGATTTGTATCATATCATAAACAAAAGGCGATGTCCAAGCATTACTCCAGAATAATGTTTACTGCATAGAACTCACAAAAATAGTTCCAAGGAAGACAAAGTTATGTATCATGTATCAAATAATAGCAATGAAAAATTCAGAGTATCATGGACTGAATGAAATGAAAAGAAAGTGAAGTAGCACAGACTATTTTAAAGCAAGTTGCAATAGTAAAGAACTATTACTTACTTTTCAATCTTTTCTTGCAGTTCTATTGTTGACAAGTTATGACCACCTGGTTCTCTTCGAATCTTTTCTTCATCGTCCCTTTCCTTGTTCTTCTCTTTCTCATTTGCATCATCATTGCCCCTGGTTTCTATCTGTTTAGATTTGCTTCCATCTTTACTCTCCTTATCCTTTGCTTTTGATCTATCCTCCTTTTCTCTTTCTTTATCTCTGTCCGATTCTCTTTCTCGATCTCGGTCTCTAGTCCTCTCCTTTACTTTGTCCCTGCCCTTGTCCCTATCTCTATCCCTAGTTCTCTCCCTCTCTCTGTCTTTCTCCCTATCCCTGTCCTTATCTCTTGACTTATCCCTGTCCTTCTCTCGCTCCTCCTTATCTCTGTCTTTGTCCCTTTCTCTATCCCTGCCCTTATCTCTCAGTTTATCCCTGTCTTTATCTCTCTCCTCCTTATCTCTATCTTTCTCCTTTTCTCTTTCCTTTTCCCGTTCCCTTTCCCTGTCCTTGTCTCTTGGTCTATCCCTCTCCTTCTCTCTCCCTTCCTTGTCCCTATCTTTCTCCTTTTCTCTATCCTTTTCCCTTTCTCTATCTCTGTCCTTGTCTCTGTGTTTATCCTTATCCTTCTCTCTGCCTTCTCTATCTCTATCTTTCTCCTTCTCCCTTTCTCGATCATTCTCTCTGTCCCTCTCCTTTCTTTCTCTTGGGATTTCTAAATCTCTATCCAATTCAATATCCTTGTTTTGCTCCTTTGTTCTCTCCTGTTTTCCAGCATCTCGATAGCCAACTTCCTGGTCCTTTGAGTCCTTTCTTCTTCCTATTCCTCTGTCATCCTCTCTATCCCTCTCCTTTGATTTGCTCTTCTCTTTCCCTCTCTCCCTATCCTTCTCCTTGTCCCGATGTTTAGAAGAACTACCTTCTTTTTCTTTGTCCCTCCCACTTTCTCTTTCCTTAGCTTTCTCTCTGCCTTTAACTCTATGCTTTTCTTTGTCCTCATCCCTATCCCTGGTTTCAACCCTATCAAGTTCTCGTCTTCTGTCCTTATCACGATCCCGGCTATTATTTTTATCCTTCTCACGATCTCGATCTTTATGCCTGTCATGATCCCTCAGTTTCTCCTTCTCCTTGAGTGAATTGTCATCTCTGTCTCTTTCCCTACCATAATCTTTAGGCCTTTCTGGCTCAATCTCTTTTTCTTTTAATTTGTCATTTTCCTTGTCCCATGTTTTGACATGTTCCTTATTTCTTGATTCTGGTCCAAATGACTCATCTGGGCTTCTAGAATGATCATCTTCTAGTAATTCACCATCTGAAATATCATCACGTACCTTGTGCAGATCATCATTCCTAATATTTGACTGAATCTGATCGATATCCATCATTTTACAATGGTCAATTCCTTCAACAACTGAGTCCGTCTTTGTCAATATCAATGGATTTAAAATTGTGAATTGTTTATTGTCAATTGGAAACAAATTCCTTGAACAAACCTGCACAAACAAATTTCAAAAAAGTAATGATAATCAGACATCTTTCAATATGAAATAAGAAACATTTTAACTACTTCTGAATTCAGAAACAACAAAAATGTATAGTGTCAGCAAAACAGACTTTCATAAACTCAATACAGGTAGCAAATATTGCGTAAGACCAACCAGCGGCAGGTTCCCTTAACCATGTGTGAATGGAAAGTCCAAAGACTGTTCCCATCCTGATAAAGGGATATGCCAAATGTCTTTCCTTTCTACAAATGCCACATGATTTCTTATCGACAAAGAGGGAACTTCTTATCCACAAATATCCTACAGCTCAAAGGCTCAGGGATAACTTTGACTCAGTATTTCAAGGGAATTGGTTTCGAACATTAGAATCATCTTACAATCCTAAGCTTCTGAAATCACAGATTTCCCTGCAAAGATTGAGTCAAATGACATTCAAGGAGATGCAAGGATAATAAAAACATTCCTCTCTCCCTCTGTGCACAAGATTAGATTAATATGCACAAAAATTTCAATTAGAAAGAACTTATTCTGACAAAGTTTCCAAGCAAGAAAAAAAAATATTAGCTCCATTATATTCCAATTTGGTTAAAGCACATCACCAGACAATTATCTGGAACAGCCACTACCAAAAAATGTCACAGTTTCCCCTTTGCAGGATATCAGAGTACTACTAAACATAAAGACTGGTCAATCATCACATATATAATATATCCTACCCAAAAAATAATAAAGGAATTACTTACAGTAGGCTGCAACTTCTGTTCTAGAAAACATATTAACATATCAAATCAACCTTGAGGAAATTTCAAGTATAAATACCGAGCTTTTGAGAAAAATGATTCCAGAGGTACTTGCAGGATATTAAATGTACGAGCAATATTTTAAATTACAGCATCAGTGATTCAGTCTGAAAACAAAAACCAACCTAGCAATCAATCATGAAAGTGGCCCTAAAAATGGAAATAAGTAACCAGCATCACCTAGATGCAATGAGTGCTAAGATGAGAGATGGGTTCTTGTGAACCATTACTCATGAAACATGGGTCAATAAGTTTGACTCAAAAAACTACACAATTGAATCCCGATAGCAATATCACAATTTGACTTGTGGAAAATATCTCCTACTTGTCAATTGATGAGCTTAAGGGGCTTTCTAATGAATGGTTCATAAGGCACAACACTTGCTGACAGTTTTGCAAATGGGGTTGCAAGAAGATGGGCTTAACCATGGAGGAAACTCCATAGTTAAGCGTTTCCGAGCTGGAGTAGTACTAGGACAGGTGACTTCCCGGGAAGACCTGGTGCTTCACCTCTGTGAGCATCACCTAGATGCAATGAGTGCTAAGTGTTCCATTCATTCACATGAGAGATGGGTTCTTGTGAACCACTAGTGGCTCATGAAACATAGGTCAATGGGTTTGACTCAAAGAACTACACAGTTGAATCCAAATAGCAATATCACAATTTGACTTGTTGTGGCAAATATCTCCTACTTATCAATTGATGAGCTTAACCATGGAGGTAACTTCGTAGTTAAGCGTGCTCGAGCTGGAGTAGTACTGGGACGAGTGACCTCCCAGGAAGTCCCAGTGCTTCACCTCTGTGAGCATCACCTATATGCAATGAGTACTAAGTATTTCATTCATTCTCATGAGAGATGGGTTCTTGTGAACCACTGCTCATGAAACATGGGTCAATGAGTTTAACTCAAAAAACTACACGGTTGAATCCAAATAGCAATATCACAATTTGACTTGTTGTGGAAACTATCTCCTACTTATCAATTGATGAGCTTAAGGGGCTTTCTAATGAATGGTTCATATGGCACAACACATGCTGAAGGTTTTGCAAATGGGGTTGCAAGCAGAGTGGGCTTAACCAGGGAGGAAACTCCGTAGTTAATTGCGCTCGAGCTGGAGTAGTACTAGGATGGGTGACCTCCTAAGATATCCCAGTGCTTCACCTCTATGAGCATCACCTAGATGCAACGAGTGCTAAGTGCTCCATTCATTCTCATGAGAGATGGGTTCTTGTGAACCACTACTCATGAAACATGGGTCATAGAGTTTGACTCCAAAAACTAAACAGTTGAATCCTAATAGCAATATCACAATTTGACTTGCTGTGGAAAATCTCTCCTACTTATCAGGTAACCAGCTCCTCCTCCCACCCACCCCGGGCCCAGCAAACCCAACTATAATTCCCACCCAACCTGCATAGTTGGGGGGTGGGGGTTATATTGGCCTTCTGTGAGGTAGATTATTGCAGGGCCCTCGCCAACTCTAGTTGTAAGGGTGGGAGGGAGCTATAGTAGACCTCTAAAACTATATGCCTAGTTGGTAGATTATTGTAGGGCGGCAACGGAGCAATCCGCAACTCTCCCATTTTGACTGCAAGTACAGTAAGGATTTTCCTGAGACAACTGACTAACATCTCAAAAAATGGCATTGCCAAGGTAGAGGAAAGAACAGGCAGCCTTAATGCAAACCCCACAATAAATGAAATACCCACAAATGAAAGATGCTACATTAGCTTCATGACATCAATATTCCCTTCAGAAGATTTTGCAAGACAATACACATAAAAACGAGACACAAAAAACATGTTAAATAACCAAAAGCAAAAACCAAACTGCCCATATTCCTGAAAAACACTTTGCCAAAAAAAAAATTGTAGTTAACAGTGACTGCTTGATGAAAAAAACTGTTCATGGCTACAAACTACCTTTACAAATTCCAGTACAATTAATAATGCATTGATAGGGTATCCTCTCAAAGTTCAAATCCCCAGACCACATTAAACGGACCTACAACCCAAAGGCCACAACCATGGGGCATTGACAATAAAGTTGGGGACCTACAACATATAACCAAACTACGGACTGTACCACACTTCCAAAGCAGCTAATGAACAGTAAGGCCGCAGACTGAAGTTTGCATTCCCACGCACTGTGAAGACCAGCTACAGCTTAGAGAACACTCCCTAAGGAGATGAACGAGTAATCCAGAAAATCAACTTCAAATTCCTGTGCTTACACCCTAACGGGCATTGCAAAAGCAGCACAATGGCAATAAAGTCAAAATCCCAAGTTCAAATCCCCACACTGCATTAAGACGGCCTACCATCAAAAGGGCACTCACAAAGCATAGAGCAAATAAGGCCAGAGATTGAAACTCAAATGCTTACACAGTCCTAACGCAACCCACTGCCAAAAGAACACTCCAAAATCACATTGGCAATAAAGCCAGAGACCGAGGTTCAAATTCTTTGCACCACATCAAGAAAATCTACAGACAAAAGGCACTCTCAAAGCTTGCAGACGGTAATATCCGAAACCCAAGTTCAAATCCCCACACGACATGAAGCAAAGTTACTGGCCGTCAGATACTTTCAATGCCTAGCCCGTCGGCCATAAAGCCATCTCTGTTAATTAAACCTATTGTCCTGGGCAACCCAAATGGCCCCGGGAATTGGTAGCCATTAGCGCACACAATCGGCCTGGGGCTCCCAATTTTCCATTTTACCAATACAAACAGTTTTAGCACGAGGGAAAAAAATCAAAATACATGCACACTTGCTTTGTTTTCTTATTAGGGTTTAAATCAATTCCTCCCGAGCCATGGTAAAAATCTTCAACGCTTATTTTCATGTGATACGCATTATCTGCGTTATTTTAAAGGCGAAGCCTTATTCTGTTGAAACAAAGAAAAACCTTAATTCGTAATGCACAAGTTGTGAATTACCTGTAATAGACGACCACAAGTTGTGAATATAGATACCGATCGAAAACCTGAAATTCTCGAAAGAAACAGCAAAATCTGTGGCTTGAGATTTACTCTGTAAAATGTTTAAGCGATTAGGAGCGTATGAAGATGCAATTTGCAGATTTGTTTAGGAAGACGCTCCTTGTGTATATGTGTAACGCTCCTGTGTGCGTATGTATATAGGTTTTACCAAACAATTACAAAACTTATAATTACTAGTTGTACCTTGCTGTGGAAGGTGGGTAGGGAAGAGGTATGGAAGGTTAATTATTGGAAAAAATTGGTGTATTGCAATAAATAGGTCAATTGATAAGGCTTCTAGCAAACAATGTATGTGTAAAAATAAGTTTCAATAGAGAAGTGATAATTTGAAAATTGATAAGGCTTTTAGTAAACAATGTTTGTGTAAAATAGGTCTCAATAGAGAAGTGATAATTTGAAATTAATGACGTCTCTGAATGAGGAAGATAATGAGACTCCATTACAATAGGTTGTACTTGTCAATGATGGCTATCTCCTCTCTTTTCTACTTATCATCATGATGATGGATCATGGAGTGTGATTTGAAATGTTGATGGAAAAAAGTGCTACACAATCAAAATCCAGAAACCATAAACTACTAATTATGATGGACTTGTAAAAATTTCATGCATCTAATAGGCGTAGTACTATTGCAATGAGTTTTCTTTAACTAGTGATTGAGTTTACTCTTTTGACCAATTACAATTTAATATATTTTATATTTTGTTTAAATTTCATATTTTCTAATGTTAAAATGTAATAGTTTTAACTTTCTAATTTTTAAACATTATTTTTCTATCAATTGAAGTCTTATATACAAAATTTTAGGAATACAAAATCTAACAATTTTTTTAAATTGTTTTTTCAATATTGACATTATTTTTTTAATTATTTACATTATTATCATTATTAAATTATTTTTTTAAGAATACAAAATGTGAGCAAATTTTCTTGCACTTTTTTAGCCAGACTACGTTTTTTTAAGCATTTATTTTGGATGTTTCACTTTATAAGCTAATCTTTTTGATATATTGGATTATTTACATTATTTTTTATTTATTTTTTAAATTATTTTTCAATATTAACAATTTATACATTATTTATTATAATAAAAAAAGTGTGAATGGCTCTACTCCTGTGAAAAAAAAAAGCAGTCATAGGCTATAGGACGAACAATGTCTCCAATTCACTCTGCTTCAATAAAAAAATCCACTATGCATATTCGAATAGGTCTAGGGTTTTAAGGAACCCTCTTTCCTCTATTCTTGGGGCAAGTACTACATTGGAAAATTTGGTGAAGGGGTGATGGCAAAAAAAAACCCTAGAACTAGGTCAAAGATTGGAGACCGAAGGCAGACTGCTGGTAATGATAAGGAATGGTAGGTTGTGATGCGTCGGAAGGCTAAGAGAGCCTTGAGTAATCAGGATAAGGTTGATGCAAACAGTAATAGATGGACAAGCAAGAATCATGGTAATCAGATATGGGTAGTCCTCGTCTCATCAAAGATCCTAGGATTCACCTCTAGGGCTAATCGAATTGCATTGGGTAGAAAGTTGGATCCTTCAACACCCTTGCATCCGGGTTACTCTAGATTCAGCCTTATGGCTCATGCTTGCAATATGCCTTCTGAGATACCTCTGCCCTCAGAGAATATTATTAATGGTTCCTAGAGAAGAGATCTCCCACCCTTGGGAAATGTCACTTTCCAATTGAAGGATGCATCTTCCCTAAGGAACAATTTTGCCCAAAACCATGTAGTGGGAAAATCTAACAACTTTGATGCAAGCCCTAATGGGTGTGATAAATTTGGATATACCCTCAAAAACCAAGGGAGGTGAAACAACAGATCAGGTAGACCATCTACCTAGCCTTAGCAAAACAAACCCAGGAGTTCAATGAATCTATAAATGGTAGGGACGAATCCACTGTTATTGAAATCAAAAATTTATTCACAAAAGGCATGTGGAGTCACTACAAAAGACATGGTCTCTTTGCGAAATGGTGTGGAGATGGGCTTCCTGTTGAGAGAGTCACCAATTCGTGGATAGAGATATATAAGGATCAGCTAAGTATCACTACCCTTCTAGATAATTTCTTGTTCATTGATTCTAAGGATGAATCCCTAAAAGAGAACTTTCTACGTGGTGATTATGTTTTCTTTAAGGGTTACAACCTTAAATTCATAGATTGGCAACCAAAATTTGATCCCAGCAAACTTCAACTTAGAAAGGTTTCGAAATGGATTAAATTACATAATCTACCAGTTGAATTAATACATAGTGAAATACTCATTAAAATTAAAAATCTATTGGGGGGTTTCATAGTGCTAGAATAAAATTACTTATCCACATCCAACATTAAAATCTTAATTGATTTAGACACCAATGTAGTGCTCCTTGAATCTCTAGAATTGTTTATAAACATTGAAGTGTATGTGATTAGACCTAGTTTCTATCATGGTCTTATTCATAACAAAGTCCTCACCAAGAAGACAAACAAGTGACACTGCAAGGCAAAGGCTAACAAGGACAACACAAAGGTCCAGAAAATTAGGGATAACAATATAATGAATCAAGTAAACGACATTAATATTAGGCTTAATGAGGACACTGGGGGTTTTGTCATTGAAGATCAAAATGTGCAATCATTATTAAGAAAACCTGCTCAGCATGAAATTAGTAAAGATATATCGATAATCAATACCATTGTTAAAAAAAATAGTTGTCAGGTTAGTAAGCAGCCATCCAGAATTGGTATCAGGTGGTGTGGAAGAAGGAGAAATAGTGGAGAATGGAATTATGGATACCCCAATAATGGTAAATCGCAATCCTCAGGAAGAAGAGTCGAAGAAGGGAATGGAATCCCTTGTAATTGAGGGCACTAGTAAGGATAAGATAGAGGTGCCCCTTGTTGGACCAGAAACAAACCTTGAGGACGACAAGACATAATCACAAGTAAATAAGATGGAGACCAACACCCACCCTGAAGGAAAATGTGACATAAGCAATGATATAGACTTAAGTATTGAGTATCTATGCAATGAGGTCCTAGATGATCTCCTTGAAGGGATTGTTGAAGACTTCCTTAATGAGGAGGAAATTGTTATGGAGAAACTAATCTTAGCAACCAAAATCACGGAGCTAGATGAGGAAGAAATGAACCAAGAAATCTTGGAGAATGAATTTGTAGAGTTAGGCAAGAAGGAAATGGATCAAGCTAACACTCCCTTGGGAATCGCCCAATATGATTTATGCAAGTTCACTCCTGACTTTGCAAAAAGTTACAAGAAAAGAGTTAGGAATTCCCTTTCAGAACAAAGGACAAAGGATGGGTTTGTTGATGATTAGACAAATATCACATCTCTATTTAATGTTGGGAAGGGGAAGTGTCTTCCCACGGAGCCATGAAAATCAAACCTAGAATGTTAGGGTCTTGAATGCCCCTAACAAGCAGCGAATTATGAAACGTTGCATCTCTACAACAAAAGCTAAAATTATAATGTTACAAGAAACAAAACTCAGTCAGGAAGATATTGGAACGTTTAGTAAGAAACTAGGTATATGGGATATTTCGGGTGGCCTAACAATAGTATGGGACCCCACATCAATTACCCTCACCAACCTTGAGAAACACCAATACTAGAGGAGTGGTTTTGTTAAAAGAACAAGAAGTTGCCTACAAGTCATATTGATTAATTTATGGGCCAATTCAAAATAGAGAAAAAAATGCAGTATGGACAGAAATAGATCGCTACCTTGAAACCACAATCAATCATATATGTATCAATGGAGGAGACTTCAATGTGATTCTTGATCCAAAAGATAAATGGGGGGAATAACCAAAGAATCTTAATCAACAATCAACTTTAGGAATTGGGTGCATAAAAATAACTTACTAGAAATTAACATAGAAAATGGGGCATTTACATGGAATAACAAGGCTTTAGCTATATAGCGGAGAAACTCAATAGATTCTTCCTCGAAGAGAATTGGGCAAATCTCCCCTTTACTTTGTCTATTGATATCCTTCCTCAATCTGGTTCGGATCATTTCTTGGTTCATCTAATTATCATTGTAGACATGGGCCCGAAGAGATGCCCATTTAAGTTTGAGAAAATGTGGCTGAAAGATGAAAACCTTATGAATTTGATGGAAAATTGGTGGAGGAATGTTGAGGTTTTGGGATCCAAGTTATATTGTCTGGTTTCTAAGATGAAGATAAAAAAAACTTGTTACAATGGAACAAGAACCACTTTGGAAATATCTTCGAAAAGAAATTTAGAAAATAAACTTATGAATTTGATTATGAAGACATCTTAGCTACAGAGGAGGTCTTTTAGCGCCAGAAGTCTAGAGAGACATGGTTAGAGGTCGAGGATAGAAATAAAAAGTTTTTTTCATAACAACACCAAATACCATAGAAACATCAATAGGATAACCAAGATCAGAACTAGTGATGACTCCATTACTGAAGATCCTAAGCAGATAGTTGTTGAAGCAGTGAAGCACTATGAAGGTATACTAAAAAATTGGGAGGGCTCTAGATTGGCATCCCAAAGGATCATTATATCAAATATACCTAAGATCATTTCAATTGAACAAAATAGGTCATTAACAACAAAATTCATGAAAACAAAGATTGAGGCTGCAGTAATGCAAATGCATCTAGACAAAACCCCGAACCCGGATGGTTTCCCAACCTTCTTGTTCTAAAAATGTTGGCACTTTGTAAGGGATGAGGTGGTAGAATCTCTGGAGGAGGAAAGGAACTCGGGAAATCTACTCAAAGAAATTAACAATACTTTTCTTACTCTTATCCCAAAGAAAGAGAAAGTGGAGAACTATGTTGATTTCAGACCTATTTCATGAACTATGATGATTTCAAACATATTTCACTATGCAATGTTATTTATAAAATCATCACAAAGACCTTAGCCAACCGAATTCAAAACCTTCTTCCTGAAATAATTAGTGATGAGCAAACAATATTTGTCCCTAGAAGATCAATAAACGATGGATTAATAATTGCCAAGGAGGCAATCCACTCGGTACAACAAAATCATAACCCAAGTATGCTAATTAAATTGGACGTAGGAAAGCATATGATAAAGTGGACTGGTGATTCTTATGCAAATGTTTAGAATCGTTTGGATTTACTAAACAATGGATCAACCTAAGCTTTGAGTGTATCTCAACCTCAAGAATCTTAGTCTTAATAAACGGTACACCCGAGGGATTTTTTTAGCATCACGAGAGGATTAAGACAAGGAGAACTCATTTCCCCCTTCCTATTCATCATTATGGTCAAGGCATTAGTTAGAGAATTAACTAAAGCCAAAGAGGATGAGTGCATGATGGTTGTTAAAATAACTAGACATGTTGATCCCACAACCCATCAATAGTTCGTCGATGACACAATGCTCTATGGTGAAGACAGTAAACAAGAAGCAATAGAAATAAAGAATATTCTTAACACATACACCATGACTTTAGGACAGGAAGTTAATGATGAGAAATTTGGAATCTTCTTCTTTAATATAGATCAAAGCTTCAAGACTGAGATCAACATTATCCTAAACTTTAAGAAAGAAAACCTACCCTGTAATACTTAGGTCTCCCTTTAGATAAAGGAAAGATAAATGGAAAACTCTGGGATCTTGTAGTTGCTAAGATTAAAAAAAGAACAAAATCCAGGAAAGGAAAATGGCTTTCATCAGTAGGAAAAGGAATGATGTTAAAATAAATCCTTATTGCCATACCTATTTACCAATTGTCTTGTATTAACTCGCCTACAATCAAAAGAGCAGAAATCAATAGATGCCTTAGAACTTTTTTTGGGCAAGGATCATAGGACAAAAAGAGGATAGCATTTATTGCATGGGATAAAATATGTAGGCCTAAAGAGGAAGGGGGCCTTCAGATCTGTTGGAACTCCAAAATTTTGGGTACATTTTGGAGTGACTATACTGAAAATTACCCTAAATGTAAGTTGCTGCCCTAAAACAAATTTGTGAGAGGCTAAGTTTCAATGCAAGTAGCAAGTGACCTGATGTTTTTGATGAGATTCCGCTTAGAGAGTGAGTTCAACACCTTTCATTTAGAAAATGTAATGGGTCTCAGCTATTGGTTTTCAGTTTTGATATGTTTTGTAGGTAGTCATTTGGAGGTGGTTGCACAGATATGCACTTTGCACTTATTTAGATTTTCCTAAGTGTCCCACTTCAAAGGTTTACATCTTGTACCCAGTTAATTGTCATGACATAAGGGTTGTTTTAGTGTATTATAGGCATGAAATTGAATCTCCTTGCCCATTTGAAGACCACTGTGAGCTCATTTGATAAATTTTCGTAAGTCATTCCAATTGCATTTTATTCAGTTTCCCTGAGTATGAAAATGCATATTTCTAAGTACCTTACTTTGAGGTCCCACCATTTGTGCCCAGTTCAAGATATTGAAGAACTGACTTATTCCCTGCATTATAAACATGAAAGTGTACTTCTCTGAATATTTTTAGACTTTGGTCAATCCATTTGACCACTTTGCCAAGTTGATTCTAAATCAGATTTCTGCATTTTTACTGTGTTTAAGTTCAGAAAAGTGTTAAAGTGTTGACTTTGTAAATTATTATTGGTTGATTAGTTGATTATCGGAGCAAGCTAATTGAAGATTCATATTCCTTGTATGAAAGTGAACCTATATTATGGGTATCAGACTTTAAGAGTCTTTTCTGTTAGGTTTTTCAAATCAGGATCATACGTAGTTTATGCAGATTGGCTGTGTTAAACAAAATTGCATTTATAGAACAATCATCTTCAAAGGATTGAAACTTTTTATCAGATGATTGCTTTGAGATGAGAGTGGTTTCCATGTACTCTATATGTGTAATTATGCTACCTGGATTGGTGATTAAGTCTCAGAGCATGTTTTGGTATTTTTGCAAAGGTGAATCTGAAGTGGTTGCATGCGTTTTGACAAGTGCATTTGCAGATTTGTGAAAATCGTCAACTTGAGAGATTAAAATATCTTGCCTCAGGAAGCATCATAAAGATATGTTTTTACAAAATGTTAGTAAACATGGAAGTCTGCATATCTTTCAGATTCGAGAGCTCTGGGAGGTCTTCTAGTCAGTTTTTAAGCCAGCTCCAGATGCCAGATGTTGTTAGTAAAGTTAAATTTACAGAGATATAAAGAGTTATTTTTAAAGGCTGCCAGTTTGATACTTTATGATAAAATTGCGCCATGGTTTATGTTTAGAGTGTGGAAGCATATCTGAGGCACATGAGAACCTGAGCGATGTGTATGAGAATAAGTTGATCAACAATTTCAATAAAGTGGATATTAAGCATCCTGGAAATACCACATCGCCACATCAAAATCCAGAGGATTTTCTTGCTAAAGTTCATCAAGGTCCAAAAAGCTATAAACATAAATATCAATTCTTACAATACCAAGGCTCAAATTAAACTAGAAATGTGGTCCAGACAATATAGTCTATGCAATGTATGACAAAAAAACTTGTGCAAGGTGTAAAATTGAATTTTGCAAACTTTGCCACATTCCAGTGCTGCACATGAATACATAAAGAGGATTGTTTGGAGATTACACAACATTGAAGGAGAAGTTTTAAACAATAAAAAACAAACAAGTCAATGCAAGTAAAGGAGTGCTTGCAGTTGTCTTTGCACAAGAGGCTTGCACAGTAAGTTGAAAGCAAAAATCAAACACATGTAATAAGCAAAAGGCAATTAAAACTTTCAAGCAAATGTAGTTAGCGGTTGCAAACATATATAAACTTTCAAGAGGAGCCTATGCAACAATTAAAAAGAGAGTTGGAGCCCTCACTAAGCACCAAGGATAAAGGTAAGTTTAAAACTTGTAAAATCCCATGCACTAAGGATGAAGCCCACGCTAAACAGAGAGCCTACGCTTGTGCATTGAAAACAAAAACAATTGAAATGAAAATGGCATAAAGTGAGTGTTGTGTAATATGCCAAACACCTTGCGCAATGTAGAAAGAAGGATTGCGCCGTAATACAAGGAAATAGCCTGCACTAAAGGTGTCAAACAGAAGTAAAGAGTTGTCAGTGCATGAAAAGGATGAAGAAAATCTTGTGCATGGCTAAGAGGAGGTGTCTATGTTGAATTTGGAGAGATGCATAGGTGTTTAAACCTAGAATTCAGTGCAGTTAGTGAAGGAGATAGGTTGTGTTAAAAGGCTTAAAAATAATGCAATGGCAAGTGTAATTCCAAAAGGGGGAGCCTGTGCAATGATGCAAACAAAGAGGAGGTTGCGTGGAGTAAGGGAAAATACCAGAGAAATTGAAACATATTAAAGCAAATGCACATGGTAAGGTTGTGCAGAACATGGAGGAACCAGCGCGTGGCTTTTACAGCCACATTCAAATGCATTTTGTAGTTGTAAATGTTTTCAAAAACCAGAAATCTGCGTAAGGTGGAATGACAAGATGTTTTTTAAAATCTCAAAACAAAAACAAGAGGCTACATTGAAATGCTATGGAGGAGTTTTGTATTTTGAAACTCTGAAGTAAATATAGTTTACAGTGAAAGAGAAGGACTGCGCAGCATATAAAGGAGGTAAGATTTGAAAAATGCAGACGCCATTATCCCACATTCACTGGGATGTGGTTTTTCTTAATGTTTTTATACTCCAGCGCTCGATTAGTAATGTGAATAAGAAACCAAGAGGCTCTTTGGTGGGCCCCATAGCTGGAGGAATCAATGAACTTGTGGGCCCCATATTTTGAGTGCATAATGCATAAAAGGCTTTAAAACACGAAGGACTTTAGTCCTACATTCATCTTACAAATGAAATTAGAGGTTTTTATAAGGTAAAACACAACATAGAGTATTGTAAAAAAGAGCAGGAGGCTCTCCAGGCGCGTGTAGGTGGTGCATTGGGAAGCATGCCTAGATGACTGAGATGAAAATTTGGTGACGATGTGGCGATGATGACAAGTGGCTTGGCAGACACATGGCGAGCGGTCGTGAAGTCTCGAGATGTAACCGCGATCAGAGCAAACTGTGTGAGATTCAGCGACTGGTGGTCAACTAACTGTGTGCAGGGTCGCTTAATGTTAACGGTTAAGTTAGATAGCTTCGGAGATCATGCAACTAACTACCAGACTAATCGTACACCAATTCGCGAGATGTTAATAGTTAACCACCAGAGATTCTAAGATCACGCAATTGGAGGTTAACTAACTGCTACGCCAAGTCTCCCAATGCAAACAGTTAAGTGCCTTTCCTTTAGAGATTAAGCCCCAGCCGTCAGATGGAGATCAGATCTAAGAGCTTGCATTAAGTCTCGAAGTAAACTCAAGGTTAGCAAAATTGTTCAGAGACTCTGAGATACACTATGCAAGGTAAACTATGGTCAAGGCAGGGACGAGTTAAGTCTATTCAGAGACTTAGAGATTGAGGCTTGTCTCCAAGTCTCTAAAACTAACTATGGTTAAATAAATTGTTTGGAGACTTAGAGACCCAGTTATCCCCAAATCTCCAAGTGAACCAGGGTTAGAGGAGGAGTTCCCAGGCCAGTTAAGAGTAGCCAATAGAGATTGTGAAATGTATGACTGGAAAACTTGTGCAAGGTGTAAAATTGAATTTTGCAAACTTTGCCACATTCCAGTGTTGCACATGAATGCATAAAGAGAATTGATAGGAGATTACAGCAATGAAGGAGAAGTTTTAAATAATAAAAAACAAAAAGTCAATGCAAGTAAAGAAGGAGTGCTTGCAGTTGTCTTTGCACAAGGGGCTTGCACAGTAAGTTGAAAGCAAAAATCAAACACATGTAATAAGCAAAAGGCAATTAAAACCTTCAAGTAAATGTAGTTAGTGGTTGCAAACAATTATAAAATTTCAAGAGGAGCCTACGCAACAATTAAAAAGACAGTCGGAGCCCTCACTAAGAACGAAGGATAAAGGTAAGTTTAAAACTTGTAAAAGCCCATGCACTAAGGATGAAGCCCATGCCAAATAGAGAGCCTATGCCTGGGCATTGAAAACAAAAACAATTGAAATGAAAATGGCATAAAGAGAGTGTTGAAGGCTATGTAATATGCCAAACACCTTGCGCAATATAGAAAGAAGGATTGCGCTGTAATACAAGGAAATAACATGTACTAAAGGTGTCAAACAGAAGTAAAGAGCTACCAGCACATGAAAAGGATGAAGAAAAGCCTGCGCATGGCTAAGAGGAGGTGTCTATGTTGAATTTGGAGAGCTACGTAGGTGTTTAAACCCAGAAGTTAGTATAGTTAATGAAGGAGACAGGTTGTGTTAAAAGGCTTTTAAATAATGCAATGGCATGTGTAATTCCAAAAGGGGGAGCCTGCACAATGATGCAAACAAAGAGGAGGCTATATGGAGTAAGGGAAAATACCAGAGAAATTAAAACATATTAGTGCAAATGCACATGGTAAGGTTGCACAGAACATGGAGGAACCAGCGTGTGGCTTTTACAGCCACATTCAAATGCATTTTGCAATTGTAAATATTTTGAAAAAACATAAATCTACACAAGGTGGAATGAAAAGATGTTTTTTAAAATCTCAAAATAAAAACAAGAGGCTACGTTGAAATTCTATGGAGGAGTTCTGCATTTTGAAACTCTGAAGCAAATGCAGTTTGCAGTGAAAGAGAAGGACTACGCAACATATAAAGGAGGTAAGATTTGAAAATTGTAGATGCTATTATCCCATACTCACTGGAATGTGGTTTTTCTTAATGTTTTTATACTTCAGCGCTCTATTAGTAATGTGAATAAGAAACCAAGAGGCTCTTTGATGGGCTCCTTAGCTGGAGGAATCAATGAGCTCGCGGGCCCCATATTTTGAGTGTAGAATACATAAAAGGCTTTAAAACATGAAGGAATTTAGTCCTACATTCATCCCACAGATGAACTTGGAGGTGTTTATAAGGTAAAATGTAACATAGAGTATTGTGAGAAAGAGTGGGATGCTCTCCACGCGCGTGTAGGCAATGCATTGGGAAGTGTGCCTAGATGACTAAAATGAAATTTTAGTGATGACGTAGAAGATAAGTGGCAATGATGACATGTGGCTTGGCAGACATGTGGCAAGCGGACGTGAAGTCTCAAGATGTAACCGCGGTTAAAGCAAACTATGCGAGATTCATCGACTGGAGGTCAACTAACCACGTGCAGGATCGCTTAATGTTAACGGTTAAGCTATATAGTTTAAGAGATCATGCAACTAACTGCTAGACTAACCGTGTGCCAGGTCGGGAGATGTTAACAATTAATCGCCAAAGATTTTGAGATCACGCGACTAGAGTTTAACTAACCGTTGCGCCAAGTCTCCCAATGCAAACAGTTAAGTGCCTTTCCTTTTGAGATTAAGCCCCAGTCGTCAGATAGAGATCAGATCTAAGGGCTCGCATTAAGTCTTGAAGTAAACTCAGGATTAGCAAAATTGTTTAGAGACTTAGAGATACACCATGCAAGGTAAACCGTGGTCAAGGCAGGGTCGAGTTAAGTCTATTCAGAGACTTAGAGACTGAGGCTTGTCTCCAAGTATCTAAAACTAACTATGGTTAAAGAAATTGTTTAGAGACTTAGAGACCCAGTTATCTCCAAATCTACAAGTGAACCGGGGTTAGAGGAGGAGTTCCCAGGCCAGTTAAGAGCAGCCAATCAAAGCATGACAAGTGTCAAAATCTAGTGCATTATGGGCAAGTATGCATAAAAAGAGAATTTCAAAGGCAGAGAAAAGAATGTGCACAGGATTTAAAAGGCAAAATGAATTTAAATAATCATAGTCTGTGCAAAAGTATCAAAAGGAAAATAATATCAAATTTGCATACAAATGAGAATATAAAATGTAAAAGATTAAAAAATGTGCAAGATTGAAATATTAAAACTGCATAGTCTTTTCCATAGTCAGGAGAAACATATTTTATTTCAAAGACTTGAAAATATGCATTCTCGAAGGATTTTGAACAGGCAGATAAAATCATATATTTGCAGAGAATGATTAGATTTGGAAGATATTTTCAAAGGAGAATAAAATCAGATTTTGGAATCAGATTTGAGAGAATTTTCTCAGAGACAGATTTATTGAAGAGACAGTTGAGGGAAAGAATCAAATTTCTTTGAGAAAATCATATTTTCAAGGAGGATAGGTGTGAATCAGACATAAGTTTTAGGGTTTTCCTTCTTCTATTTATTTCCCTTTTTTCTTTTTGGTTGAGGTTCCTATTTTCTGCTATGTTTTGGGGGTTTCAGACTTGGTTTAGTTTCTCTCAAAAGTTCAGAGAAGGTTCCATTGGTATCTTCTGTATATTTTTTCCTCTTCTATGCATATAGGGTGTTCTTGTATCCTTTATGTTTCAGGGAAAGAACATTATTGTAACAACAAGCTTTATGAATGAATTTTCAATTTGGTTATTTGGATATCAAGTTGTCTCCATTATGTTTCTGAATCATATAAACTAGGGCATCCAGGGTATTTTAGTTTTGTCTATTGTAATGCCTGCAATAGAGTTATTCAAGGAATGACTATGATTTAAGATTTGTATTCAAATGTGTATGAGTTGGACTATCAAGGGTATTCCAATCTTGTCTTTTAGTGGATGTTGATTAATGTATTGTATATTCTAAGGTGTCTTCCAAGGGGAGGGTTAAATTCTTTGAGTAGGGAGTTGCATATTTCAAATACACAGGTGAATTTACAAGTAGAACTTGATTGATATGGTTTGTCTTATGTAAGGCATATAGACATATCAGACTGTGTTGCTTTCCTTTGTTCATGATCTTCTTTGCAATGTTATGTTTGACTCTATTGCCCATTGGATAAGGCATTGGTCTATGAAAGATTTGGGGTATTTCGGAGATCCATTAACCAAAACATAATAAAAAATCATTTCCTTTTCATGTTGTTTGGAATCCTTTAGGTTAGCCTGCCTGACTTTTAAAATCGAAGAGAAGAAGGATGAATATCCTTATCACTTTGGCCATTTTTTGTAGTGTTCTTTACTTTTGTTAAAATCATGGATTGGCTTTTGAATCTCTGCATCAGTTGCAACAAAAGACAATAGTAATTCATTGTAGCCCTTAATCCACTAATAAAGTTACTGAGAAGCAGTAATCTATAAGAGGTACACCCGCCTGAGTTTGTGGAGCTTGAAGCAGAAGGGGGATCAAATCCTCATCAATTAGACTTGGTATTGCAAGAATCAGGAGTTGGGAGTTATAGAGTTGGTAAGTGATCTATCTATTTTGATTCTGCAAGAAAAAGCTCTAACAAATTGGCGACTCCGCTGGGGAAAAGTGGATTTTTGAAAAGTCTGTAATGACTAATTGTCTAATGTCCATTTCTTGATCAGTTTATTAAATATTTTCCCACATATTTGTGGGTGGCGACTCTGAAGTCTTGTGCAACCCAGTAGCATTGATTTACATGTAAAAATTTAGAGCTTCTCAGTATATTGTTTGCAAATCTCAAGCCTTTGTCAATTTGTTTTGGCAAGGAAGGAGAAAATATCAGTTGGTTGTTTGAGTGTGTTTACTTCTGCTGGTCATGAAAGAGTATTTCAGTAGCAACAACAAAGGTATTCTACTTCTCATGTGTTTTTCTTTCATGAGAATTTAGTTATTTAAACAGATTGCCTCTATTGAGTGTTTTTCAGTACTAGGAAAGAGGTGTTTTCAAATTAGTATGATGTCAAATTTCTTTCCATCTAAAGTTCAGACCAACAAGGGTTTTTTGAACTCCTTTCATACCAAGAGGTATGAGCCATTGTGTTTTGATGGCATTAAAGATTTCCCACATGATGTACCTCGTGACATCAGAGATTATTTGCCAAAATTTTGTGGAGATCAAGTTGTTTTAGCAAGTCATCATGTTCAAGTGTTTGTTGATTTATTGGGTGACTTTGAAATTGAGTATGAAGATGTGTACATGAAGTTGTTTGTTCAAAATTTGAAGGATAATGCTAGGGACTGGTTTCCTTTTTTACCAGCTTGTTCAATCTCTTCTTGGGATGAATTACATGTTTCTTTTATGGAACAATTTGGTGAGAGAATGAATTTGAGTGATGTATTTACTGATTGGTTGAATCTTAAGATTGAAGACGATGAATTAGTTCATGATTTTAATATCAGATTTGCAAGAGCTTTACATAAAATACCTGCAAGTAGTAGACCTCAAGATCATGTGTGTGTTATGGTTTAATTTAATGCATTTGGAAAGAAGATGAGTTACAGGTTGAGAGACAAGAAACCTAAGACTTTGC
Source organism: Thuja plicata (assembly GCA_018584345.1). NCBI lineage: Eukaryota > Viridiplantae > Streptophyta > Pinopsida > Cupressales > Cupressaceae > Thuja > Thuja plicata. The sequence goes on from MU224277.1 coordinate 359,218, forward strand.
ATCAAGCTTTTAGGAAAACAATAGAGATTGAAAACAATGTCAAGTACGGATTGACAAAGAATCATTTCTCTAGAGGGATTTTCCAGAAAAATGCATTTGAGAATGGACAAGAGTATTATGATAAATTTGTAGCTCCAAGTAGGTGTATTGATACCTCGAGTTTGATTTCTAATCAGGTCTTGAATTCATATTTGAATAGATGTATGGTTAATGATCCTTTATTGCATATGGAAGAAACTTCTAATGATGATAGCAATGCATATGTCCGAGAAATGGTAGCAATGAATGATGTTTAAAATACTTATGATGGTGACTTTCTCAATAAATCTTTGCCTTATAAAGTTATATCAGATATACCCTCTCATTTTGATCCTAGATGAAATAATACTAACAATGTTTTGAATACTTGAGAGGATGTATATGGACACTCTTATGAGGATCAAAAGGATGCTGAAACTTATGTTTCACAAGAGAATGATATGTTGGAAACTGTTGATTCTTTGTTGTTATGTGAGCCTAGTGCAACATGGGAAGATAAGAGCATTCATGGAAGTGAATTCAAATCGACATGTGAAGGTAAGGGTATCTTCACCAATTTTGAAAATAATCTTTTGCATCAGCATGATACAAATGAGTTTGATATTAAGAGTTTTGAAGTTGATTTGGTGTCAACAATTAAGGAAAGAGGGATAGTAAATGATGGTCTTCCTTATAAAATTGAGTATGATACTATCTTGCAACTTTATCGTGAGATTATGGATGAAAATCATAAGAAAGATCTCTTAGTTGAATCTTCTCAGTCAAAGGGTAAAGTGCTAGATGAGTGTGTTTTTGAAATCTCTTCATTTAATGATGATCAATTGCAGCATATAAATAGTTTGTGTAATGAGAATCATACATGTAATGATAAATTTGAGGACTATTGGTGTCCTTTCCCATCCCTTCTGGTTGAAGAAGGTAGTATAAATTTGTCATCTACTTCTTTGCCTAATAATAGAGGTGTTGAATCTACTTATAGTGACATCTCTGATTTTGAATCATATGCTAAACGTGATTATGACAGCAAGGGTATTCATGTCTTCAAAGTTTTTACTAATGATGCATTTGATGAGTACATTGATACAGATCAACCATCTCTTTGCTACCATGTGCATATGGGAGGAAAACACAGTGTTGTTAATCCATTGTTTGAGGAATGCATTGAGTTTTCAGATTTGATTTATTCTGATTTTGATGTTGAAAATGTGTCAATATGCAGTAAGAAAATAGATTGTGTCTCTTCCCAGGCTAAAAGTGATTGTGATTTTGAAGTTGCATTTTATGAGTCCATTGTTCCATGTAGTGAGCAGGACTATGATGTTGATCAGTTGGTTCCTTGTGACCATGATGATAATTTGCAAATGAAGGAGGTTTCCAATCCATATTTTGAGGAACATGCTTATATGTCATTGCATTGTGAAGTTTTTCTAGATTTTGGTATTCATGGCTTATGTGAGTATGAGTCATTTAGCTTCTTTGCGGATCAACCGACTAATGAGGAGGTAATGCAAGTGGAGTTTGATGGTTTTTATGGTGATGCATTTCCTCATTGTCATGGTTCAAATTTTCTAATATTTGCTAATGTGAAGAATGATTTTCATACTTTTGGTTATGCTGACTCCAACAAACGAACTTATAAAGGTATGAATGGAATTAGAAACACGGTATTCTTCATTCTTATGACTCCTTGTGGGTTTGAGCAATAGCTGTCCAGGTACATTTTCATTTTGATATTTGTATGCCAAGATAAAAATTAGATGTATGACAGAGGTAAGAGTTGATTCTAGTTTTAGGGCTTTGGTCATTTTGTAAATATTTTTGTGCTTGTACAGTTCCTTTCCTTTCCCTTCAGTTGTGTGGTGTGTTTTCTTTTAATAAAGGGTTCCCAGTTTTTGAAGAGAGAGAAGAGAGAAAAATATCTAGTTTGATTTTATGGGTGGTCTGCTTCTACCAATGATTCTGAATTCTTTGCATGTCTACATGGGGCACGCATCCCCAGTCAGAGCCATTGTTGGAACTCCAAAATTTTGGGTACATTTTGGAGTGACTATACTAAAAATTTCCCTAAATGTAAGTTGCTGCCCTAAAAAAAATTTGTGAGAGGCCAAGTTTGGATGCAAGTAGCAAGTGACCTGATGTTTTTCATGAGTTACCACTTGTAGAGTGGGTTCAATACCTTTCATTTAGAAAATGTAATGGGTCTCAGCTATTGATTTTCAGTTTTGAAATGTTTTGGAGGTAGTCATTTGGAGGTGGTTACACAAATCTGCACTTTGCACTTATTTAGATTTTCCTAAGTGTCCCACTTTAGAGGTTTACATCTTGTACCCAGTTAATTGTCATGAAATAAGGGTTGTTTTAATGTATTGTAGGCATGAAATTGAATCTCCTTGCCCATTTGCAGACCCCTGTGAGCTCATTTGATAACTTTTTGTAAGCCATTCCGATTGCATTTTATTCAGTTTCCCTGAGTATGAAAATGCATATTTCTAAGTACCTTACTTTGAGGTCCCAACATTTGTGCCCAGTTCAAGATATTGAAGAATTGACTTATTCCCTGCATTATAAACATGAAAGTGTACTTATCTGAATATTTTTAGACTTTGGTCAATCCATTTGACTACTTTTCCCAGTTGATTTTAAATCAGATTTCTACATTTTTATTGTGTTTAAGTTCAGAAAAGTGCTTAAGTGCTGACTTTGCAAATTATTATTGGTTGATCGGTTGATTATCAAAGCAAGCTAATTGAAGATTCATATTCCTTATATGAAAGTGAACCTATATTCTGGGTATCAAACTTTAAGAGTCTTTTCTGTTAGGTTTTTCAAATCAGGATCAAAGGTAGTTTATGCAGATTGGCAGTGTTAAACAGAATTGCATTTACAGAACAATCATCTTCAAAGGATTGAAAATTTTTATCAGATGATTGCTTTGAGATGAGAGTCATTTCCCTGTACTCTATATGTGTAAGTATGCTACCTGGACAAGTGGTTAATTCTCAGAGCATGTTTTGGTATTTTTGCAAAGGTGAATCCGAAGTGGTTTGCATGTGTTTTGACAAGTGCATTTGCAGATTGTGAAAATCGTCAACTTGAGATATTAAAATATCTCACCTCAGGAAGCGTCATAAAGATATGTTTTTATAGAATGTTAGTAAACATGGAAGTCTGCATATCTTCTGGATTTGAGAGCTCTGGGAGGTCTTCTAGTCAGTTTTTAAGCCAGCTCCAGATGCCAAATGTTGTTAGTAAAGTTAAATTTGCAGAGAGATAAAGAGTTATTTGTAAAGGCCGCCAATTTGATACTTTATGATAAAATTGCGCCATGGTTTATGTTTAGAGTGTGGAAGAATATCTGAGGCACATGAGAACATGAGGGATGTGTATGAGAATTAGCTGATCAACAATTTCAATAAAGTGGATATTGAGCATCTTGGAAATACCACATCAAAATCCAGTGGATTTTCTTGCTAAAGTTCATCGAGGTCCAAAAATCTATAAACATAAATATCAATTCTTACAATACCAAGGCTCAAATAAAACTAGAAATTCGGTCTAGACAATATAGTTTGTACAATGTATGACTGGAAAACTTGCGCAAGGTGTAAAATTGAATTTTGCAAACTTTGCCACATTCCAGTGTTGCACATGAATGCATAAAGAGAATTGTTTGGAGATTACACAACATTGAAGGAGAAGTTTTAAACAATAAAAAACAAACAAGTCAATGCAAGTAAAGGAGTGCTTGCAATTGTCTTTTCACAAGAGGCTTGCATAGTAAGTTGAAAGCAAAAATCAAACACATGTAATAAGAAAAAGGCAATTAAAACTTTCAAGCAAATGTAGTTAGCGGTTGCAAACATGTATAAACTTTAAAGAGGAGCCTACATAGAAATTAAAAATACAGCTGGAGCCCTCGCTAAGAACCAAGGATAAAGGTAATTTTAAAACTTGTAAAAGCCCATGCACTAAGGATGAAGCCCACACTAAATAGAGAGCCTACGCTTGGGCATTGAAAACAAAAACAATTGAAATGGAAATGGAATAAAGTGAGTGATGAAGGTTGTGTAATATGCCAAACACCTTGCACAATGTAGAAAGAAGGATTGCGATGTAATACAAGGAAATAGCCTGTGCTAAAGGTGTCAAATAGAATTAAAGAGCTACCAGTGCATGAAAAGGATGAAGAAAAGCCTGCGCATGGCTAAGAGGAGGTGTCTACGTTGAATCTGGAGAGTTGCGTAGGTGTTTAAACCTAGAAGTCAGTGCAGTTAATGAAGGAGACAGGTTGTGTTAAAAGGCTTTAAAATAATGCAATGGCAGGTGTAATTCCAAAAGGGGGAGCCTACGCAATGATGCAAACAAAGAGGAGGTTGCGTGGAGTAAGGGAAAATACTAGAGAAATTTAAACATATTAATGCAAATGCACATGGTAAGGTTGCACAGAATATGGAGGAACCAACACGTGGCTTTAACAACCACATTCAAATGCATTTTGCAGTTGTAAATGTTTTGAAAAACCAGAAATCTGTGCAAGGTGGAATGGATAGATGTTTTTTAAAATCTCAAAACAAAAACAAGAGGCTGCATTGAAATGCTATGGAGGAGTTTTGTGTTTTGAAACTCTAAAGCAAATGCAGTTTGCAGTGAAAGAGAAGGACTATGCAACATACAAAGGAGGTAAGATTTGAAAATTACAAACGTTGTTATCCCACATTCACTAGGATGTGGTTTTTCTTAATGTTTTTATACTCCAGCGCTCAATTAGTAATGTGAATAAGAAACCAAGAGGCTCTTTGGTGGGCCCCTTGGATGGAGGAGTCAATGAGCTTGTGGGCCCCATATTCTGAGTGCAGAATACATAAAAGGCTTTAAAACACGAAGGACTTTAGTCCCACATTCATCCTACAGATGAACTTGGAGGTGTTTATAAGGTAAAACACAACATAGAGTATTGTGAGAAAGAGCAAGAGGCTCTCCATGTGTGTGCAGGCAGTGCATTGGGAAGCATGCCTAGACAAATGAGATGAAATTTTGGCGATGACATGGCAGACAAGTGGCGATAATGAAAGGTGGCTTGGTGGACAGGTGGCAAGCGATCATGAAGTCTCGAGATGTAACTGCAGTTAGAGCAAACTGTGCAAGATTGAGTGACTGGCAGTCAACTAACTACATGTGGGGTCGCTTAATGTTAACGGTTAAGTCAGATAGCTTCAGAGATCACGCGACTAACCGTGTGCCAGGTCGCGAGATGTTAATAGTTAATCGCCAGAGATTCTAAGATCACGTGACTAAAGGTTAACTAACCGCTATGCCAAGTCTCCCAATGCAAATAGTTAAGTGCCTTTCCTTCCGAGATTAAGTCCCAGTCGTCAGATAGAGATCAGTTCTAAGGGCTCACGTTAAGTCTCGAAGTAAACTCAGGGTTAGCAAAATTGTTCAGAGACTTAGCGATACACTATGCAAGGTAAACCATGGTCAAGGCAAGGTCGAGTTAAGTCTATTCAGAGACTGAGAGACTAAGGCTTGTTTCCATGTCTCTAAAACTAACTATGGTTAAAGAATTTGTTTAGAGACTTAGAGACCCAGTTATCTCCAAATCTACAAGTGAACCCGGGTTAGAGGAGGAGTTCCCAGGCCAGTTAAGAGCAACCAATTAGAGCATGACAAGTCTCAAAATCTTGTGCATTCTGGACAATTATGCATAAAAAGAGTATTTCAAAGGCAGAGAAAAGAATGTGCACAGGATTTAAAAGGCAAAATGAATTTAAATAATCATAGTCTGTGCAAAAGTATCAAAAGGAATATAATATCAAATTTGCATACAAATGAGAATATAAAATGTAAAAGATTAAAAAATGTGCAATATTGAAATATTAAAACTGCATAATCTTTTCCATAGTCAGGAGAAACATATTTTATTTCAAAGACTTGAAAATATGCATTCCTGGAGGATTTTGAACAGATAGATAGAATCAGATATTTGCAGAGAATGATTAGATTTGGAAGATATTTTCAAAGGAGAATAGAATCAGATTTTGGAATCAGATTTGAGAGAATTTTCTTAGAGACAGATTTATTGAAGAGACAGTTGCGGAAAAGAATCAGATTTCTTTGAGCAAATTAGATTTTCAAGGAGGATAGGTATGAATTAGATATAAGTTTTAGGGTTTTCCTTCTTCTATTTATTTCCCTCTTTTCTTTTTGGTTGGGGTTCATGTTTTCTACTCTATTTTGGGGGTTTCAGACTTGGTTTAGTTTCTCTCAAAAGTTCAGAGCAGGTTCCATTGGTATCTTCTGTATAGTTTTTTCTCTTCTATGCATATAGGGTGGCCTCGTTGTTAGTAATAAATGAGAGGGGGGGGTGAATCAGTGGCCTCAAAATTTATCCTTCAACTATTTACCACCAATCAAATAAACTTCAGATATTATGTCCCTACAAGATGCATGCCATGAAATACTTATAATGATTAATTGTCTATTAGTTTTCCTTGTCTGTCCTTATTCTCCTTGATTACCTATAAGCAGTAAAACTATTTATCAAAACTTAGTAAATAAGCAGAGTATACCAATCAATCCAGAAAAGCATATGTGAAATGTAAAACAATAAAGTAATAAAATATACACACATAACACATGGATTTTAATATGGAAACCCTGTTAAGGGAAAAAACCACTGGGACCGGTACCCCAAATTTTCACTCTTATGAAGTGAGCCATGTTAGGATCCAACCCTGTTAAAGGTTACAAACACATTGTTAAGTGTGACCTTGTTAGAGTATTTTATACATAGAGGTTGTCACTTAGTATCGGGCATCTATTGCTACCATCCTTGAATCAACCTCCTTCTTAGACTGTCAATAGCTATCGGGCAAGTCCAATGCTACTTTTATGAATCAACCTTTTTGGCACTCCTTGGGATGTACCTCAATATATAGAAGACTGTTAAGTCCTACTCGGTTAAGAGACTTGATGCTTCAATGGTTAAACTGAAACACTATGATTTGTTTCTAATGCAACTTTGAATTGCTGATTTTCATGTCTATTTAAGTACATTACCTCTCTGATCAATGTATCAATTCAATTCTTTGTGCTCCACACTTTCTACTCTGTGATGCTATGCTTCACTGTTCGTTGGTGTCTGTAGAATTATTTAGCTATCCTTTAACTTAAATTATTAGGACTGTATGAAGTTCTTCTTGATCAGTTTCTCTTTATCATCCTCTTTCTATTCACTCCCCTTTTCATGCATACAGAAATGAATTAAGCTTGTCTCTTATATAGACATGATATTCACCATTTCTTAATTCTTGATTCTTGATTATCTGCGTGAAAAATAATTCAACCAATTTGATTTAAAGCATAACTCCTTATTTGTCTTGTAGTTATCTTCATGCCAGCTGTATAAATCAGCTTTAAATCAATTACTTAACTCTGGTCGAATAAAACAAACGAAACAACCAGTTAAGTCTATTTTTAGCTCTTTCCAGCTAGATATTTTGTCATTTTCTGAACTCTTTGTTCCATCAGTCAACTTTATAGTTAGTCGTCAGTAACAACTGCCAATTCCGTCGGTGTGACTCCAGTTATCTTCAGGATCTCCATCCGTCGGGCATCATTGGATTTTACTCGTTGGGAAACTCTATTTTCAGCTCGTCGGGCATCCTGTGGTTTTGCTTCGTTGGGCAACACTGTCTTCTGCTCGTTGGGTATCACTGTGACTTTTCTTCTTTTCCTTTACCGATGGTGTGCACTCTGTCAGTGTTGTCTGTCACTTGGTGAATACTTGACATTTATGCATTTCTGAAAGCATAACCTTTGTTCCATTGAGTCTCTGAAGTCTTTGGCATTATGTACATGACCGTATAGATGATATCAAGTTGACATCAATGACAATACAAACTATTAACTGATTTAATGCCTTGCATTAGCTTCAACTTAACATTGTCAAACATTCAATTAGTTACATGTCATCAATCTCTCCCTTTGGCATTGATGGCAACATGATATATTATCACACTATACTATTTATAATACAATATGAAACACAATAGTTGAGATTTATCAAACTACCAATCATTTTGTTCTGTCAACCGATAAATGTCTGATCACCAGTAAGCTCTGTTTTAGCTTAGATTTGATTCTTGCAGCTTTTTACTTTCTGATGTGTTAAGTCTTCTTCTTGTGTCAATTTCTCTCCTTTGCATGTTCTCTCTTTTATGATGTCTTTTTCTCTTTTCAGAAACTCTCCCTTTGTATAAACGTTCATACAATTTGCTCCCTAAGGATATAATCTCTCCCTGTTGGAGTAATCTGATGATGGGTAATCTCTCTCTTTTTCAGAAGAATGTGATAATATGGATAATCTCTCCCCCTTTGACAACAATGCCAAACAAATATTTTTACAAAAAATCTGACATTCATGTCAAACAATCTTTTCTCTCCATCCATAATATATTCCTTGAATTTCCCTTATCCATCAATAATACATTAATATGCTTTAGTGCTCAGTTCTGATATATACCTCTATGTATATAGATGTATCTTTCAAGTCCATCTTTTTGCTCGCATCAACATGAATGATATTCTGATAATATGTAGGCTGATGCAGCCTTCAGTCTTTTACTGACTGGTAGACAAGGGTTTGACCCCTAGTCTCTTTCTCAAGTACTCAAACTTATCCTTGGGTAGTGGCTTGGTGAAGATATCAACTAATTGTTCTTTTGATTGCACATACTCAAGTATCACCTCTTTTTCTTGAACTTGTTCTCTTAAATAATGATACTTGATTGCAATGTGTTTAGTCTTGGAATGCATGACTGGATTCTTGGAAATGTTTATTGCACTGGTGTTATCACAATAGATAATCATTGGTTCAGAGATCTTCATATGCATACCTTCTAGCAACTGTTTGATCCATGCAATGTTTGAGAAATTTGCAGCAGTAGCAACATGTTCTGCTTCTGCAGTAGATTGTGAGATGCACCCCTGCTTCTTGCTAATCCATGTGACAAGTCTGTCACCCATAAAGAATTCTCCTCCAGTTGTGCTCTTCTGGTCATCAAGATTTCCAGCCCAATCAGCGTTGATAAACACCTTAAGTTCAAATTTGCCTTCTCTTCTATACCATAAGCCAAATTCCTCAGTATTCTTCAGATATCTTAAAATTTTTTTCACAAAAAACATATGTGATTCCTTGGGGTTAGCAGAAAATCTAGCAACAATTCCTACTACATGTGCAATATCTGGTCTAGTGTGTACAACATACATGAGTTTTCCAATCATTGATCTGTACAAAGTCTGATTTACCTCTGTTGTCTTGTCTTCCTTTGTCAACTTACATCTAGTAGCCATCAGTGTTCCAACTGGTTTGGAATCTTCCATCTTGAATATTTTTAGGACCTCTTTGATGTATTTGGACTGTGTAATGAAAATACCTTCACTTTGTTGAATGATTTGTAGACCAAGAAAGAACTTGATCTCTCCAAACATAGACATATCGAACTCTTTTCTCATCTCATCAGCAAATGATTTTCATAGCATATCATTGCCTCCAAATATGATGTCATCCACAAATATTTCAGCAATCAAAGTGTTAGCATCAGTATCTTCTTTCAAATAAAGATTATTGTTTTCACTAGTCCTTATAAATCCAATACTTATTAGATATGAATGAAGTCATTCATACCAGGCTCTGGGAGCTTGTTTAAATCCATACAAGGCTTTGTGAAGTCTACATACCATGTTTCTCTTGTCTGGATCGACAAACCCTTCTGGTTGTTCAATGTATACCTCTTCTTCAAGTATTCCATTTAGGAATGCTGACTTGATATACTTTGAATCCTTTATATGCAACATAAGCAAGTAGTATTCTTACTCCTAGCCTAGCAATGGGTGGAAAGGTTTCTCCATAGTCTATACCTTCCTCTTGTGCATACCCTTTGCATACTAGTCTTGCTTTGTTCCTTGTGACTTCTCCATTCTCGTTCAACTTATTCTTGAATATCCATTTCATACCGATGACATTCTTGTCATCTGTTCTTGGCACAAGTGACCATATTTTGTTCTTCTCAATCTGCTCAATCTCATCATTCATAGAATTTATCCATTCCTCATTATCTAGTGCAGCATTGACATATTTTGGCTCAAACTCACAAATTAAATAATTTAAAGACTTACTTCTTGTTCTTGTACCAACTTTCTTATCTCCTATGATCTAGACCTCTAGATGGTTCCTTCTTTCATATCTTGCAAGTGTAGGTATATTTCTTTGTCTATCAACTTGATCATTATTTTGATCTTCATTCTGTTCTTCATTACCTTGCACATTATCTTGATCATTATCCTGACTGTCGGTAACAACAGTCTGATCGTCGGTTGCAATATTCTTTTGTTATGGAATTGAGCATTGTTGCTCAGGTAGAGTGTTGGGTTCTTCACAATATACAAACTTGTTGTGGTCCTCTGGTTCTTTTGTGCTTTTCAGCTCATTATTTTCTGCAAATTCATCAATCTTTACATTTGCACTTTCAACTATTTTGTTAGAGGCCTTGATGAGACATTTAAAAAATTTGCTTTTGGTAGAATACCCCAAAAAAATACCTTCATCACTTTTGGCGTCAAGCTTTTCATTTCTACCATCTTTTAAGACATAACATTGACTACTAAATATTTTGAAGTAACTTACATTTGGTGTTTTACCATACCATAGCTCATAAGGTGTCTTCTTTGTGTCCTTCTTTTATTGTACTCTGTTAAGTGTGTAGACAGCAGCGCTGACAACTTCCCTCCAGAAGATTTGGGTCACTAGTACAAAAACAACAATATATGACCAAATAAACTACCAAAAATTGTAGATAAATGACCAAATTTGATCACGTGACCACTGGTAGTTTATTGCCGGTCATTTATCTCGTGACCAAATTTATGACTAAACTATTTTAGTCATTTATTTGATCATTGATTTGGTCATATATTTAGTCGTTTATTTGATCGTTTATTTGGTCATTTGGTAGTTTATTTGGTCATTAATTTAGTCATTGATTTGGTCATTGATTTGGTCATTAATTTAGTCATTGATTTGGTCATTAATTTAGTCATTTATTTAGTCATTTATTTAGTCATATATTTAGTCGTATATTTGGTCATATATTTGATTAATTTAGTCATTAATTTAATAGTTTATTTAGTCATTTATTTGGTCGTATATATTTAGTCGTATAATTGGTTAATCTAGTCATTTATTTAGTCATATATTTGGTTAATTTAGTCATTTATTCAGTCATTTATTTAGTCATTTATTTA
>MU224277.1:380049-394478 GCA_018584345.1 Thuja plicata
GGGGGGTGGGGGGGGGGAATCAGTGGCCTCAAAATTTATCCTTCAACTATTTACCACCAATCAAATAAACCTTAAATTATTATGTCCCTACAAGATGCATGCCACGAAATACTTCTAATGATTAATTGTCTGTCAATTTTCCTTGTCTGTCCTTATTCTCCTTGATTACCGATAAGCATTAAAACTATTTACCGAAACTCAGTAAATAAGCAGAGTATACCAATCAATCCAGAAATGCATATGTGAAATGTAAAACAGTAAAGTAATAAACCATACACACATAACACATGGATTTTAATGTGGAAACCCTGTTAAGGGAAAAAACCACTGGGACCAGTACCCCAAATTTTCACTCTTCTAAAGTGAGCCATGTTAGGAGCCAACCCTGTTAAAGGTTAAAAACACACTGTTAAGTGTGACCTTGTTAGAGGATTTTATACATAGAGGTTGTCACTTAGTATCGGGCATCTATTGCTACCATCCTTGAATCAGCCTCCTTAGATTGTCAATAGCTATCGGGCAAGTCCAATGCTACTTTTATGAATCAACCTTTTTGGCACTCCTTGGGATGTACCTCAATATATAGAAGATTGTTAAGTCCTGCTCGGTTAAGAGACTTGATGCTTCAATGGTTAAACTGAAACACTATGATCTGTTTCTAATGCAACTTTGAATTGTAGATTTTCAGATCTATTTAAGTACATTACCTCTCTGATCAATGTATCAATTCAATTCTTTGTGCTCCACACTTTCTACTCTATGATGTTGTGCTTCACTGTTCGTCAGTGTCTGCATAATTCTTTAGCTCTCCTTTAACTTGATTGATCAGGACTGTATGAAGTTCTTCTTCATTAGTTTCTCTTCAACATCCTCTTTCTATTCACTCCCCTTTCCATGCATATGGAAATGAATTAAGCTTGTCTCTTATATAGACATGATATTCACCATTTCTTGATTCTTGATTCTTGGCGTGAAAAACAATCCAACCAATTTGATTTAAAGCATAACTCTTGATTTGTCTCGTAGTTATCTTCATGCCAGCTTTATAAATCAGCTTTAAATCAATTACTTAACTCTGGTCGAATAAAACAAAGGAAACAATGAGTTAAGTCTATCTTTAGCTCTTGCCAGCTAGATATTTTGTCATTTTCTGAACTCTTTGTTTCGTCGGTCAACTCTGTAGTTAGTTGTTGGTGACAACTGCCAGTTCCGTTGGTGTGACTCCAGTTATCTTCGGGATCTCCGTTCGTCGGGCATCATTGGATTTTACTCGCCGGGAAACTCTATTTTTTAGATCGTCGTGCATCCTGTGGTTTGCTTTATCGGGAAACACTATCTTCTACTCATTGGGTATCACTGTGACTTTCTTCTTTGCCTTTACCGATGGTGTGCACTCTGTTGGTGTTGTCTGTCACTTAGTGAATACTTGACATTTATGCATTGTTGAAAGCATAATCTTTGTTCTATTGAATCTCTAAAGTCTTTGGCATTATGTACATAACTGTACAGATGATATCAAGTTGACATCAATGACAATACAAACCATTAACTAATTTAATGCCTTGCATTATCTTCAACTTAACATTTTCAAACATTCAATCAGTTACATGTCATCACTTATATCCTTTCTGTTTCAGGGAAAGAACATTATTGTAATAGCAAGATTTATGAATGAATTTTCAGTTTTGTTGTTTGGATATCAAGTTATCTCCATTATGTTTCTGTATCATATAAACTAGGGCATCCATGGTGTTTTAGTTTTGTCTATTGTAATGCATGCAATAGAGTTATTAAAGGAATGACTATGATTTAAGATGTGTATTCAAATGTGTATGAGTTGGAATATCAAGGGTATACCAATCTTGTCTTTTAGTGGATGTTGATTAATGTATTGTCTATTCTAAGTTCTCTTCCAAGGGGAGGGTTAAATTCTTTGAGTAGGGAGTTTCATATTTGAAATATACATGTGGATTCACAAGTAGAACTTGATTGATAGGGTTTGTCTTATGTAAGGCATATATACATATTAGACTGTTGTTTTCCTTTGTTCACGATCTTCTTTGCAATTTTATGTTTGACTTTGTTGCCCATTGGATAAGGCACTGGTCTATGAATGATTTGGGGTATTTCAAAGATCCATTAACCAAAACATAATAAAAAATCATTTCCTTTTTATGTTGTTTGGAATCCTTTAGGTTAGCCTGCCTGAATTTTAAACTCAAAGAGAAGAAAGATGAATATCCTTATCACTTTGGCCATTTTTCTGCAGTGTTCTGAAGCTCTGCATCAGTTGCAGCAAAAGACATTAGTAAATTATTGTAGCCCTTAATCCACTGATAAAGTTACTGAGAAGCAGTAATCTATATGAGGTACACCCACCTGAGTTTGTGGAGCTCGAAGTAGAAGGAGGATCAAATCCTCATCAATTAGAATTGGTCTTGCAATAATTAGGAGTTGGGAGTTATAGAGTTGGTAAGTGATCTATCTATTTTGATTCTGCAATAAAAAGCTCTAACAGGATCAAGGATATTAGAGATCAAAGTAGAGATTAGGTGCCAAACTGGTATGGAAATGTACAAAAACCCCCAATCTAAAATGGGTCAAGATCTTAAGCCATAAATATTTACAAGAGGATGACCCACCTTGCATTTTTAGAATGACTTCCCCTCCTAAGGGCTCTCAAATATGGAACTCTATGCCAGATTGTAGAAAAACCATCATGGAAAAACTAACTTGGAATCTTGGGGATGGGGGTAGAGCTAGGTTCTGGGATGACACTTGGGGAGGATTTTCTACAATTAACAATCTACATAATTTTGAGATATCTAAGAGGACTCTAGAAGCACAATGGGGCAACATGTCAAATATTATATAGAAATCAAAGAAGGAGACCTATCACAGGGATGGAAATGGAAAGTGTGGGAAATATGAAACAAGCAGTTGAAATGGGGGGGGGGGGGGGGGGAANGGGGGGGGGGGGTGAATCAATTTCTACCAAAATACTTAAACTTCAAAATTCTAAAACCCTTCAAGCAAACCCCTGATCACATAAACTGTTATTATTGATTTGCAAAAAGTAAAGCATGTAAACACAAATCAGAAAATATCAACACCACATAACACAAAGATTTTTATCATGGAAACCCAAACTAGGGTGAAAACCATGGTGGGTTTGATACCCACAATAAGACTGATACCTTGTTAGAAGTATAGCTTATTACAAGATGAGGAATGAACATGCATTCATGCACATTGCCTAGATTTTATTACTCAATTCACACTGGGCACCCTAAGGAAGTCCCAAGAAGTGGCTTATAGCTTCCTATCCATAGCATGCAAGAATCATGTAGATAATGATGGTGGCTCTCAGATGAACCTAATAAGCAGGATCTCTGCAAGGTGCATTATAGAATGGAAGATTAAAATGATAATACAAAGTAATCTAAGATGAGATGCAAGATCTAAGCTAAAAATGATATGCAAGAAAAGTAGATTTGAACTAGATGAATTAAGCTAGATGAAAGAAAGTAAATAACAAAGCTAAATGATAATGTAATGCTTCAATGATACCAAGATATAATATGAGCTAGGATGCAAGAATGCTTCAATATGAAAGAACTCCAAGATCTCCAAAAGGGCAAGATGCGAGAGCTCCAAGATTTCCAATTACGATTCACAAGATCTCCAAAAACTATCTTTTCCATTTTTTCCTAGCTTACCCAAGAATGAGGAGAGACCTTCCTTTTGTACGAGATTAGAAATGAGCGAATGGTCAAGATTAAGAGGAAAAAAGAAATGAGCAATGGTGATGATTAAATCTTGGTTGATTCATGTGCTCATATCTTCAAGAAGCAAAATCAAAGGCTAAGATTAAGAGGCAAAACAATGAGTGGTTGAGATGAAGAGGCAAAAGCCTTTTTCAAAAGATTTCATCTCATTGGAAAGTGCACTTTTCTTATTATTAATTATATTTTACTATTTTTTATTTTCTTGTTTTATGTGCACTTAGGATAAAGGGGTTTTTATTATTTAATTAAAAAAATTTCATTTAATTAAAAGGGAGCATGTTCTTTTAATTAAATAAAGCTTAGGATAACGTAGTCAAACTTTATGATATAATCAAATAAATGATTAAGTGATGATTTGATCAAGAAAATGAGAGATTAAATAAATATGAAAAATTGATTAAACACAAAATTTAGCCTAGTAATTAAATTTTAAAGTTTATAAAGGGGCTCATAGTCTACTAGACCATTTTTGGGTGATTACAGTTTCCCCTCTTTGACTAATGTGTGAGCGATCTGGAAACACATTAGGTCAGAGAAAGATGATGTCAAGGTAACTGATAGAGATCTGACTCCGAACTTGATGGAACATAGTACAGTAAGGAAACTAATCCCAAACTTGATTGAACGAGAACTAGTAAAGATAGCAAGATTCCAATGCACAGTAAGCAAAACTGAACACTAAAACATAGATTCAAAGACAAGAAAAAAAGATGCCAGAATCAATTTGCAGCTTTGAAAGATAGGTTATTCCTGCTCCCTCAGTATCAAAATCGAAATGAGGTAGAGGCGATGCAGAAATGAGATAGATTTGAGAAAATTGAGATAGGATAGGGTCCAAGATGATCGACGATCGATTAAGACTGATTAGAAAAGCATTTGGACCAAGTCTAACCACTAAGTGATGATAATTTTCCCCAATTTCAACAAGGTTGACCAAAAAGGTATAACATTAGCCTCAAAGGGTGAAAATATAAGCCTCAAAAGAATAGAAAAATGAACTCAAATTTCGGTTTTGATCCCGAAAATAAATCGAGGATGCCAGGAAAAGATGACCAAAGTGTCTAATAATGATAAGACAAAGACTCTCTCATCACCCAATGTAAGATTCAAAGACTAAAACTAAGATGCAACCTAGGATGAAAAATGCAAGTAAAAAGTGTAGGAATCTTACTCTGTCCTTATTTTCATCATTGAGCCTTGTTAAGGGACATCACATGATCATACAATCCTCACTAGTGCAAGCACAACTATGATGATATGAATATGATATATATCATATATAATGTAGGAAACACATGTAAGCACCAAGTCATAAGGGCCAAGATGACCCAAACACTATTTCCAAGTTAATATTGCAAGTAACCATAATAATCAAGGTATAAGAGTCTAGGATGACTTGAATGGTTCTTGCATAAGCAAACATAATATAACAGTCAAGGATATGCTATAGATCTCCCCAGTGTCCAAGGGGTAAAACCAAGAGACACCCAGGATCACCAAAACGATACCCACATGTAGAAATCAAAGAAAACATGCCCCATGCCCTTAGTTCTCTAGTCGTAACATCACGAAGAGACTAAGGAAGGAACAATAAGTGAAAATTATTAGTCAGTCAGCACACAAAGAAAATAAGTCATAACATGTCTTAGTCATTTCAGTTTAAGAGCAGTGGGAAAATGAAAAAGAATAATCACTAACTCACTAGAACTCATGCATGTAGGTGAGAAATATCACACAATCCTAGATTGTAGACAAAGCATTGACTCAAGGTAGCATATCTGATAAGTGTTAAGAAACACTCGATGTCAAAGGAAGTGTTGAGAAACACTATTTGTGGTGAGCCACACCATTGCACACCAAAGGAGGATACAATTTATGCCCCCTAGCCCTAGACAAAGATCAATCTCAGACCAAGGAGATTGTAGATGGAAGTTGAAAGGGTTCGAAGTGCAAAGCGACAAGTTGATAGACATAAGTGCATGTGTTTCAAGTAGCGTTTGTTTCCAGGTTTTCACCACTTGAATTATTTTCTATCTTTGCTACCACCTATTTCCAGGTTTTCACCAAGGCACATTTTTTTCTTTTTCAAAATTTTTTGTTTCTTTTATCTTTTTTTTTTTTAAGATACATCAAGGTGCATATTGCTAGGTTTTCACCAGGATGATCATTTTGTTAGGATTTTATATGCTTTTTTTCTTAGGATCATATATCATTTTTTAAGATTTTTTTTCAGGATATTTTATGATTTTTAGATCTTTTTTCAGGATAGTTAAGATATCTACAAAGCTTTGGAGAATCATGCATAGAACTTCTTCAGATGAAGGATATTGATAGGTTTGTGGAGGTGTTCTCCCTCAGGCATAGAAATTTGATAGGCACCAGATCCAAAAGCAGTAGTAACTATGTAGGGACCCTGCCAATTTGGTTCAACTTCCCTTTCTGTGCTCTATTCTGTTGATTTTTGGGATTCTCTCTCAAGACAAGATCTCCAACCTGAATTTCTCGAGAATGAACCTTTTTGTTATAGCTTTGCGACATCCTTTTCTGATATACCCTCATGTGGTCAAATGAAGCTCTTCTACGCTCATCCAAAAGTTCTAGCTCTTATATGTGCATGATTCTATAGTCATCATCTGTGATGAGAACCTTTAATGAGACTCTTAGAGAAGGTATCTCAACCTCAAGGGGTAAGATAGCTTTAGATCCATAAACAAGCGCAAAGGGGGTAGCTCTAGTAGGTGTGTGAATGCTAGTTCTATAGACCCATAGTGCAGTGTTGATTTGCAAGTGCCAATCTCTTCCTGATTTGTTGACTGTTCTATGCAAAAAAATTAGCAGTGTCTTATTAGAAGCTCACCCTGACCATTACCTTGCGGGTAATAAATTGAGGACTAGTGTTATTTAATCTTGAATTTTTTACATAACTGCTTGAGATCCTTGTTTTTGAATTGTCCTCCATTATTTGTAACTATGGAGGAAGGTATGTCGTAGCGATAAATGATATAGTTTAGGATGAATAAAGACACTTGTTTCCCAGTAGCAACCTAAAGAGGAACAAACTCAACCCACTTTGTAAAATATTATATTGCAGTAATGATAAACTTGTGTCCACTAGATGAGTTAGGATGTATTTGACCCACCTAATCAAAAGTTTACTGCTGAAAAGGCCAATGTGTAACAAATGGAATAAGTTCCTTGCCTGGAACATGTATCAAATTGCCATGCATCTGATACTTCTTACAATATTTAGCATATCTAACATCATCAATTTGCATAGTAGGCGAGTAGTAGCCAACCCTCAGTAGCTTTCGAGCTAACGCAAGACCATTAGAGTGGGACCCACATACACCATCATGGACTTCAGCTAACGCGCGTTTAGACTCATCTTTCTCTAGACACCTAAGAAGTGTTCCGTCTAAACCCTTCCAAAACAAATCACTGGAGATGAGGGTATAGAGAGAAGTGTTGCGAATAAGTTATCATTTCTCATTACGGGTTAGATTATCAGGAATGACTTGGTCACGTAGGTAAGAGTAAATTTTAATATATCAAGAGGAATCATGACCAATCATAGTACATATGATGTGATTGTCAGGGGAATCATAGGCAGGGTAGTGTAGTTCTTCCACCAGGAATTGAAATATGGACTCATGCTCTTCCAACTGTAAGATAGAAGCCAAAGTGGTCATGGCATCGACTGCCCTATTTTCAGTTCTAGGGATTTGCTGGAATGTGACGAAAGTGAAGTAATTATTGATATTATCAATCATCTTCTTGTAAGGAATCAATTTCTCATCTTTGGTTTGATAGTCATCATTAGTCTTATTTATAATAAGCCGAGAGTCTCAAAAAATATGTAGCTTAGTGATCCTCCCTTAATAGTCATTTTAATCCCATTTGTCAAAGCCTCATATTCTGCTATGTTGTTCGTGCAAGGAAATAACAACTTATATGACTTTGGGATAGTGTATCCATGAGGTGTGACAAATAAAACACCAACTCCAACACCATTCTGCGAGTGAGATCCATCAAGGAACATCTTCCATGTTCGCTCAGTCACATACATAATGGATGAATCAAAAAAATCAATCTGTATATGAGCATCATCTTGTAGAGGGAATTCAACTAGTTGATCAGCAATTGCTTGTCCTTTTATGGCCCTATGATCAATGTACTCAATTTCAAATTCATAGAGAATCATCATCCATTTAGTGAGTCAACCAGTAAGAGCAGCTTTATTTAGTAAATATTTCAAATGATCAATTTTTGCGACAAGCTGTGTAGTATGTGCCAGCATGTAATGTTTGAGTTTTTGAGACACAAATACCACTACAAGGAAATCTTTTTCAATGTTGTTGTAATTGATTTCATAAGCTACTAAGGTTCTGTTGTTGTATTATATAGCTCTTTCTTTCCCATATTCATCTTATTGTGCCAATAACGCCCCCAAGGACATGGTTGTAATTGAGATGTACAAAATAAGAGGTTTCCATGGAATAGAAGGCATTAAGACCAAAGGTTTGGCCCAATATTATTTTATTAGATTGAGACTTGTCTCACATTCCTCATTCCATGTACATGAAGCTCCTTTGTGCAGATTTTTATTAAAAGGTTGAGCTCTGTCAACAAGTTGAGATATGAACTTCCTGATGGACTGAAGGCGTCCTTGTAGGCTCCTTAATTGGCTTATATTTTTGGGAGGTGGCATCTCCGTTATAGCTTGGACCTTTTTGGGGTCAACTTCTATTCCCTTAGCTGAAATGATGTATCCAAGTAAATTTATTGAAGTGACTCCAAAAGCACATTTCTCAGCATTTAATCTAAGTTGGAATTGTTCCATTCTGTCTAAGATCAAACTCAAGTCGTCAAGATGTGTGTTCCTTTTTTTTATATTTTTCCAAGGTATCATCCACATAATCTTCCATATTTTTATGCATCATGTCATGAAAGATAGTTTTCATAGCTCTTTGATAGGTAGCCCCGACATTTTTGAGGCCAAATGGCATGACGTTCCAACAAAAGGTTCCCCATGCACATGTGAAGGTAGTCTTTTCTTGATCTTCAAGAGCTATTTTAATCTTATTGTATCCTAAGAAACCATCCATGAGAGAGTATATTTCATAACATGCAGTCATATCCACTATCATGTCTATGTTTGGAAGTGGAAAGTCATCCTTTGGGAAAGCTTTGTTAAGATCTCAGAAATTCGTGCATACACGAATGAATTTGTCATGTTTGGATACAAGTAAAATGTTTGAGATCCATCCAACATAAGCTATAGATCGTACAAATATAGCACTCAAGAGTTTTTCTAATTCAACTTTGACTAGGAGAGCTATGTGTGGATGCATCTTTCATAATTTTTGTTTGATTGGCTTAACACCAGGAGCTATAGATAGATGATGCATAATGAGATTTGTGTCCAGCCCTGGCATGTCTGCATATGTCCAAGAAAAAATAATTTTCTTTTCCTTGAAGAACTTAGTGAATTGTTGTTTTTCATCTGCTGATAGAGACTAAGCCAAATGTATGATTTGAGGTGCTTGGGTTTTCCCAATATTTATAGTCTGTGTTAGATCTATCAAGACTAAAGATCTATATTGAAAATAAATAGGAATAATACCAATTACCTTATCCTTGGGTGCCTCAAAGAGTTTTTCCCCCTTAGATACGTCTTTTGTTTTTACCTTTTTAGGCTTTGACACCGCCACAAAGTGGTTTTTTCCATTAGAGTGTCTGTTCTTTTTCATTTTTATTTTTATTTTATGACTAAGGTACTCGATATCTATCTCAGTAATGTTTGTTTCTAGTTCACTGGTGGAAGAAACTAAATGCTCAATAGCATTGAGGTAGTAGGCTATTTCATAGTCATTTTGGAAAGAAGGTAATGTAGGTTGTTGGTTCTATTGTGACCAATCAATAAGGTCAGGATACATAAGTGGAAGGGAAATGGAAGGTTCCAACACATTGATACGGGGAAGGTCATTTCCAATGACACAGTGTTCAAAGTCTATAAGGTCTCCCTCAAAAGTACCTAGATCCATCTGATTCCTAGCATGGTTAACTTGATCAATGAAAGTAGCATATAAGTTCATTTGGTCAAGTCCTACGAGTGACTCGTCAACCACTTAAGTTTGGTTAGAATAAGTATGCACCACATCTATTCCCACTTCTAGTGATTTGAATGAGAGATAATCCCATTCATATTCCTATGAGTTAGTACTTTTTTCTCTTTGTAACAATCATGTCATGTTTTTGAGAATACGTTATCTAGTAGGATCTTCAACATGTGACTCGTCATTTTGGTGAGATGTAGAAGATTCATCATCATGTTCTAGTGGATATCCTTCTTCATTCCAAATGATGGTAGTAGAGGGAAACAAATTTCCCTATCTTGGCTAAAAGTTTGAGTAGGTACAATATCTTCTTCAGATTCGCTATCACTAGAATTATTAGGAGACTGGTCAAAAATAGGTTGCACATTAGAGAATCCCAATCCATACTTATCTTTAGATTTCCTTCCATTTGTGTGACTTGCAGGTTCAGAAAGAGCATGTTTCTTATTTCTCAAAGGACCATGACCTCGGTAACCCATCCTAGCTAGGAATTCATAGCCTTTTCTATATCTTTTGGGAGAGACTGTAGTAGTAAGCACAACTTCCTTAGGTTTCTTTTCTCTATAGATCCATTCCCTAATAACTTGTTCTTCTTTTTCATCTTCTAGGGGTGTAGAGGATTGGACAAAGGTCCCATAACATGTCATATAGGAAGATGAAGGTTTCTTATCCTCTGAAGGTTTTCCATAAGAATGTGGGGAGATTGGGAGTGTAGCAATGAAAGCTAAGTGATATTCCCCCATTCCAATATCTAGAATTTTTAACTTATTCTCACAATCAACAAGAGTAGTCTTGGTTTCATCCGCAACTCTATTATGTGGTACTAAGGATTCAATAGTAAGTGTATTGATAGACATAGAATTATCCCCCCATAATGGAAACCTCAGTACCATTGAAGGGAAACTCTATACATTGATGGTAGGTAGAGGGAATCACTTGCATATCATGGATCCATAGTCTCCCTAGAAATATCTTGTAAGCAAGGGGAATATCAAGAACTTGAAAACCCACATCTTTTTCTACTGGACCAACTCGAACAGGTAACACAACCAATCCTTTGGAAGACCTTTCAACTTCATCGTAGGATTTAATAGTAATATTCTTCCTTGGATCAATGGTGAAATCTAACAATCCAAACTACTTAATCACACTGAAAGAACAAATATTTAACCCAACGTCATTATCTATCAGCATGTGTTTGACTCGGGTTCAGTAGATTTGGGTTTCAATATGTAGGGCAAGGTTATGGGGATAACCTAAAGACTTGTCATCTTCTTCAAAAAATGAAAGGTAATGCGAAGTAGCAATGTGATTAACCATGTTCTAAAATTGATCAGTATCAATGTCTTTGGGGACATTTGTTGTTTGTAAAGCTTTCTCTAAGATCTCATTGTACATATGTGATAACTCTAGCAGCTCAAAGATTGAAATCTGGGCTAGAGTAAGTTGAAGTTGACCTACTAGACTGTAGTTTGACTTAACAAAAGTAGAGGCTTACTTGGAAGAAGATGTCACTTGCTTGGGATTAGTTTTCTTTGAAGAATTTAGACCTCTGAGCATAACCTTGGTTTGACTCCTAGTGACACATTCAGACTTTCCCTATGTAAAGGAGAGTGGACACCTCTAAGCATGGTCATGTGATTACACTCATTGTATGATTGAGATTTTGTGGAAGAACCAACACCTCTCAAGATAACCTTAGGCACCTCATCAGTATCTAAATCATAGTTGGGTCCATTAGGTCTCACCATGTTAACATTTTCAATCATAGGTTCAAGCATATTGATAACATTGTCACTGTTCATATAAGTATAGTTGATCTTAGCTCCCTCATGTTTCTTTGATGTTTCTCCTTTTTCATACTTAGGGAATGGTTCTTTAAAGGCCATATGATCAGAATTCTTAACAAGACCATCCACTCCAACTTTTTCATCTTTAATAAGATCTTGAATGACATGTTTCAACTTTACGCAATTTTTGGTCTTGTGTCCTTTGTTATTATGATTCTCACAATAATGATTATCATTCCACCACTTAGGTTTCACTTTTGGCTTGTATGGTTTATCATATTCAGGTAGTGTGATAATATTATTGTTGAGTAAAGTCTTGAGTATCACATCATATGAATATCCCAAGGGAGTAAAATCATGTTTAGGCCTAGGTGCCCATGAAGATCAAGCCTTATTAGAATCATTAGATCCTATAGCTCCTTGTTGTTTGGTTTTTAGGATAGACCTAACCAAGTTAAAAATGGGCTCTTTAGGCTTAGGCTCATCAACAACACCATCATTGACCACATGCTTGTTCTTATTCCAAGGCTTATTCTTGTCTTTGTTATATTCATTACCATTTGTAGACTTGTCCTTGCTCAATGTGATCTCACCCTTTTTGACCAAAACATCCTCTATTCGAAAAGCACTTTCAATCATATCATTAAAGGTGAAAAATAATTGCTTTCTAAGATCATAGTACAACTCAGGTATGCGATTATTAACAAAGATATCAATATTCTCATTTTATGGAAGTTGTCATGGGTATCTTGAGTGTATCTTTCTCCATCTTTGCAATAATGTAACAAAAGGTTCACCTTGTTTTTTTTTAATGTTGCATAGGTCAAGCATTGTCACAGGGTGCTAAATATTACAAGAGTATCATTGAATAAACCTTTGCACTAACTCATCAAAAGACTTAAGTGGAGGTGTGATTTTTGTGAACCACTACATAGCTTGGCCATTTAGACTCCTAGGAAAGGGTCTCATAAGATAAGTGTCATCATGCATAAAGTCCATACTCAAAGCATAGAATTGTCAAACATGGTCATGTGGACCCCCATTTCCATCATATTTGTTGTACTTAGGAATCTCAATATCTCTTGGAAAAAGCATCATGTATAGACTCTTGTCAAAAGGTAGAGCACATATGGATTCCATAGAAAATTATGACTTAGGCTTCTCCTTTTCCCTTTTTAAGTTTGACATTTCATTTTTCAATTTTTGTATTTCCTTGATTGCAACTTCCAAAGGTGATGGTTATATTCTTCGAATCAATCCATCAACATCAAATTCATGAGGGAGTTTTAGTCCTTTAGAAGCCAAGTGCATGAAATATTGATCACCATTTTGTTCCAATGCTTTTAACATCAGTCTTTGATAATGTTCGTCTTGTTGAAAGTTTAGGAGCTCTTCTTCAGTAATCTCATGCTCTGCATTGTTTCCATGTTGAGAGTTAGACCTAGAATGTGAAGATATTGGACGTGAATCAAATCCATTATGTTGTGACCTTGGGGGAGATCTCAGAGGTGTATTATTCCCATCATCTCCAAGGAAATTGGTATTGAATTGTTGAGCCAAATGGGTTGCTTGTTCTTCCATGTAAGCCTTTCTTTCTAACTCCATTTGTCTTAACCTTTGATTGTGTTTAAAGAGATCATTCAATCACTTGTTATGTTCTTCTCTAGACATGGTGAGAGATAAACTATTTTAAGATCTTTATGAGGCAAGAGGTCTTGCAGGTACTATCAAAGGTGCTTCCAAAAGGAATCAAACCAAACTTCGGTACTACCCCCCTCTTTGTCAAAGGTAATTTGAGGTTCTTTGTCTCGATGATGCTAGCTCCTAGTAGGAAAATGTAATTCATCAAAGCTAGTTGGAGGTTTCTAATTTCCTTGATCATTCTGATATCTAGTTGTTACTGACCTGAATGAGAATGTAAAGAGATAATTAAGATGACACGAGAAAACTTGATGTCCACCCTAGAAAAGTAAAGTGTTCACTTGTAAAAAATTAAAAGAGAGTAACATAAGATCAAGATGACTTACCACAAAGTTCCCAAGCTACGAGTAAGATCCCTGTGTACTACTCTTGTGGCTCAAGTCAAGAGATAACATCAAGATAAAGATAAAGATAACCAAAAGGGATAGACAAGTGAACAACATTACTAATCAAGAATATAACCAAGGTATCTAGGTGATACTTGTCAACTAAAAAAAGTCCCTAACCTGCTAGTTTTAGACCAAGAGACACAGGACGATGTGTCAGACTGTCGCACGATATTTCTGTAGGATTTGAGAAACATGCAAATCCACAGAACCCGAATACACCTACATGCAAATGACCTGATACAAAGTAGAAGCACAAAGACGAAAAAGCAGAACTCAGAGATGCTCAAAAGAAGAGTCACAATATTATTCTCTAAGTTATGAAACAACATTACAAAGTTCAGCCTATAAAGGTGAGCAAACCCTAAAACAGAAATGCTAGGTTGCGCAATATAATTAATATAAAGTATTAATTATATGCACCTAAGAGATAGCTTAAGCAAAAAAGAGTAAGTAAAATAACTAATTACTCTAACACCCCCCCTTAAGCGAAGCTCAGGAGGTAAGCTAACCAAGCACAGCTATGAAAGCAGGAAATGGGTCCTGGCAACAAGGCCTGATCAGGTACCCAATACAAGGAAATCTCTGTAAACCGGAGACAAAGGAGAAAACCCAGTGGGAAAAAATCCTCTCCAAAAAGAGATATAA
>MU224277.1:396287-408550 GCA_018584345.1 Thuja plicata
GTTATGTGGTGTCAGCCGGGCCACAAAGGGGTCCGACATTGAGAGAAGAATAAGACAGAAGTAGAAGGGTCAATTTCTGAAAGTAAATAACAGAAAGCAACAAAACCCCCCCCACAATGTATAATTCTAACCCCCGTACAACAAAGAACCAATAACTGAAAGCACAAATAAAACTAGATAAAAACCTGAACACCGGATGCAAAGTAGAAGGAAAAATGAAGCCTCTACTTCAACGCTAAAAATAGGAACTCAAATGACTGAATCAGGAAACCAAACCAGTATCATTACGTCTGTCTCAGAAAGACCTTTCCGACGATATAAGATACTTGCATTTTCAAGTCTGTTTGCTCAAGTTACAAGCAAAAAACCAACAGGACCCTCAAAGTGCATGCTCGTTGGAAAAAACCAGGCCCTGCTTTAAAATTGACGGCTGTTTGGCCGTCGACTGACATCCTGGTGACGTCAGTTGACATCACTGCCGGTGTTGGGCGGAGATCGGGCGGAGGCCGGGCGGTGGCCGAGCGGAGGCGGGGCGCTGGTGGTGCCCGAGCGGAGGCCGGGCGGTGACTGGGCGGAGGGAGGGTGGCGGGTGGTCGCCGGTGGCGGGCCGGTGCACCCGCTGGTGGCGGTGGCCCTCTGGAGGCGCGCGGGTGGCGTGATAGGAGTTGAATTGTAGGCGTTAGTTTAAACGCCAAAAATCATTTAAAAAATGATTTTTTTAATTTTTTTTTCATTTTGCGTGTCTGTACGGCCCTAGTAGGCCAAATTTTTTTTCCTTGAGGGCACAGTAACCAAAATGGTCAAAATTTATATGTATTTCAACTCTCCCGGGCCTTTTGAACGCAATGGCAGAGTCCGTTTCAGCTCAAATGGCTCCAAAAAATAGTGCCTCCTTAGAAATCACAAAAAAAACCAGAGAGGCTATGACTGACTTCTTCGAATCGCAGCTTCAAAACACCTTCAAACCAGACAGCGGCAGGGTGGCTCTGATACCATGTAGGATTTGAGAAATATGCAAATCTACAGAACCTGAATACACCTGCATGCAAATGACCTGATACAAAGTAGAAGCACAGAGACGAAAAAGCAAAACTCAGAGATGCTCAAAAGAAGAGTCACAATATTATTCTCTAAGTTATGAAACAACATTACAAAGTTTAGCCTATAAAGGTGAACAACCCTAAAATAGAAATGCTAGGTTGCGCAATATAATTAATATAAAGTATTAATTATATGCACCTAAGAGATATCTTAAGCGAAAAAGAGCAAGTAAACTAACTGATTACTCTAACAATTTCTCACTACTCTAGGCGAGACTGGGACAACAAACATAAAAAGACCAAATCTTTGACTTAAAAACCTTATTTTGACCGATTAGCAATTTGTGACAATAATAAATTCTAGTTGTAACAACAAGTTTAAAGTTTAGAATCAAGTTTTCAAAGAAAATGTGACACATAGAGTAGTCTTCAAACAATCAAGCAAGGGAAAAGGCAAACTTGCATGATACAAGCATTTGTGAGGTCTCAAAAAAAACCCTATGAATAGTACCATCATGTGTATGTTCAAATGATTTCCACAGGTCTTAACATGATCGAAGACACATCAAACATAAGCTACCTAAGGACAATTTGGCTTAGTATCAAAGTCTTTTCCCACACTAGATATTCCTTCCCCTCACACAAAGTGATGTTGGCTTTTTCCAGGACTATGCCCTTGGGAATACAAATGACGAGTGTAAAAATCTTGGGGTGATCCGAGAAACCACTTGGATTGGTCCTTGCACAATGGTTATGGTACTTTCAAAGGTGATTCGGGTAACTTCTATCTAAAAGTGTCTAGTAAGGACATCTGTTCATGACTATCCCTTGTAGTTTTGCAAGCAAAATTGAGGCCTATAGCCCTACAAGCACTCAAAATGCATAGTATCACAAGAAATCACTCAAAATGCATAGTATCACAAGAAATATTGAGACCTTTTAGACCTATACATGTTGAATGTACTCCCCTTGTAGTCTTGTAAACAAGATTGAGACCAAGATGGCCCTACAAGTGCCCAATCAAGTGTAGTCTTGCTTAGCAAGATTGAGGCAACTAGGCTCTACATATGAAGAGGCATTAGGAATAGCAAATAGCCAAGTCTCTCCTCTCTTTGGATTAAAGGAATCTTTTGATTATAGTGGGATGGAGTAGCTAGGTCTACTTGTTCCCTACTTGGGTCATTCCCAAAAGATTTCTCTCTTGGTAGGCCCTCTAAAGGTAAATGCAAGAAAGAAATAGATAGGTAATGAAGGTCAAGATTTCTGATTTTCCATAAGGAAAAGAGCATACTATCCTACTCCATAGTGTCTCTCAAACACATCAAGCACATGTTCATTTAACAAAAGAAAACTAATAAAGCTATATTCCTATGAAAAGTGATTTATGATAGCAAAGACACACAAGATCTAGTTACATACCTCCAACATAATTTCCAAAAATTTTAATGCAATTCCTTTGGCAAATGGATCCTACAAAACCACAAGTTATGACACAAAAGATATGCAAATAAAAGCAATAAACATGCAAAACCACTTGTTAGGAAGCAAACAAAAGATCAAAATGCTGCAATAAAACCCAATAAGCAACCTTAAAATGCAAGATGCAATGAAATGAACTAAAAATAAGGTGCAAGCTCATCACAATTTTTATTTATTTTTAATTTTGACCTAGTCAACAAGATCTAATTTTATTTCTATAATTTAGGCTCCAAAATAAAAAATGAAAAGAAGACACCCCTACTAAAAATATGAGACCTTTCCAAAAATGTAAATTTTTTAGCAATATTCCCTGATTTGTGCCCTAGGGACTCAATTTACCAAAATAGACGAGTTTTCAAAGATTGGATTTTTAAGCTATTATATTTCATCAAAATTAAAAACACAAAGAACATACCCCTTGTAGAATTTCTATAGCTTTACCAAAATGTAAATTTTTCCAAAACATTCGCTGATTTGCGACCAAAAATGAATTTTCATGAAAAATCATAAAAAATTATAACTTGCGGAAAAATGATCAGAAAATTTGAGTTCAAACTGAGACACATTTGAACCATCCCTAACCCACAGTAAAAAATTCAAACCAAAAATCAAAGCCATTTGTGAGATATGATCAAATCTTAAAAAAAAAAAAACACTAGGTTTTGTCTTCAACTCAACCTGCACAAGGGTTAGCCTTGAAAAACTTAAATAAAACAACCATGTAAATATTAGACAACCTGAAAATGTGAATAAAATGAAGGAAAATCAGGGGCATTAGCCCCGCGGTGGGTGCCAAAAATGTGTGATCAAAATGTGACACTTCTATAAACCATTACACTTGAGAGAATCCATGAAGAGGAAGTCCCAAGAAGCGACTTATAGCTTCATAGCGTGCAAGAATCGTGTAGATAATGATGGTGGCTCTCAGATGAACCTAATAAGCAAGATCCCTACAAGGTGCACTATATAATGGAACATTCAAATGATAATGCAAAGTAATCTAAGATGAGATGCAAGATCTAAGCTAAAAATGATATGCAAGAAATGCAAGAAAAGTAGATCTAAACTAGATGAATTAAGCTGGATGCAAGAAAGTAAACAATAAAGCTAAATGATAATGTAATGCTTCAATGATACCAAGATACAATATGAGATAGGATGCAAGAATGCTTCAAGATTCAAGAACTCCAAGATCTCCAAAAGGGCAAGATACAAGAGCTCCAAGATTTCCAATTACAATTCACAAGATCTCCAAAAACTATCTTTTTCAATTTTTCCTAGCTTACCCAAGAATGAGGAGAGAGCTTCCTTTTATAGGAGATTAGAAATGAGTGGACGATCAAGATTAAGAGGAAAAAATAAATGAGCAATGGTGGAGATTGAATCTTGGTTAATCCATGTGCTCATATCTGCAAGAGGCAAAATGAAAGGCTAAGATTAAGAGCAAAAACAATGAGTGGTTGAGATAAAGAGGCAAAAGCCTTTTTCAAAAGATTCCATCTCATTGGAAAGTGCAATTTTCTTATTAATATATTATTTATTATTTTATTGTTTCATGTGCACTTAGGATAAAGGGGTTTTTTATTATTTAATTAAAATAATTTTCATTTAATTAAAAGGGGGCATGTTCTTTTAATTAAATAAAGCTTAGGATAAAGTAGGCAAACTTTAGGATATAATCAAATAAATGATTAAGTGATGATTTGATCAAGAAAATGAGAGATTAAATAAATATGCAAAATTGATTAAGCACAAGATGTAGTCTAGTACTTAAATTTTAATGTTTAGAAAGGGGCTCATAGTCTACTAGACCATTTTTGGGTGATTACAACAATTGCAATTCAAAGTCTTACTGACTTACACACATTTTTCAGACTCCAATATGATAATTCATGAACTGTATAGTAACATCTCATTATGCCTTGGTCAATTCCTTTTCAGTACAGTCAGATCTCTTGCTGCAATTCTTTTTGCCACAACACAAACAAGCAATTCAGCCTCTAGTAAATCTACAAAATGCTTCACTAGCATATGCCTACTTCCACGATCTCAAAAACACTGGCGCATACACATGGTACACCCAACAAACCCTAATTCACCATGTTTATCAAGAACTAGGTCGATAAAGACCTAATCCCTAACCATCCTTCCTTTAGAGCCAAAATCAATCATTATGATCTCTACGCACTTTCCAAACATCTCTTATATCCATTAGTAACATCTCAAGATCATGAACATAACCCTAAAACATTTTACCGATCTCTTATAAACCATTTTATAATCTTTCCTTAATCATGTCATCCAAGATCACAAAAAACATAACTTAGATTCATTGAAATTGGTCACCTTGATCAATGTAAACTACCAACTCATCAGGTATATAATCTTAGATCATCCTAAGGCATCATTAATCTCAAACAAACAAACAAATCCATTGTGCCCATCAGATCTATCAACATTTTATGATAAACATTCAAGAACATTGTCATCCTTCACTAAAATACTTGTAACACATTGCTATGTCCTTAACACAAACCCTTTGAATGGTAGACATATTTCTATGTCCTTAACACATCCTCAGTTGCACAACCAAAGTTCTCATCTACAACACTTTCTCAAAAGCAATCTTTGCAACTCTATAACATGGGTAATCAACAAAATAACTAGTCTTCATCTGTGACATCATAGCTCAATCAAATCATCATGTCAACAACTCAAAATTAACATGAAGTATGTAGGAAACCTCTAAAACATCCCATGAGGTGCATGACTCCTCATCTTTAGTAATCTTTTGTCACCATTCTTCTGAACATTCTGCATTACTAGCAAAACTGCATATCTATCAACCAAACTTCATAATAGATATCAAAACCATCCGATCTTCACACTAAAAATCCAAACAACATAGTAGACATAAAAAAACATCATAATAGACATGTTTACATCAATGAAAAAAAATCCAACTTACCAATAGAAATTCACTGACAATTGAAATGTTCCTGCTCCTGAGAGGAGGGAATTAGTCAATATTCTTGACTCTAGTAAAATCACCTTCCGCCAAAATGAAGATAAGTTGGTCTGGGACGGATCAAAAATAGGGGAGTGTAATACTAAGCATGGATATAACCTCCTGATTAAAAAACATCTGAGACCAAAAACTAATATTCCTATCCACCTTTGTTGGGACAAAAATTGCCTCCCCAAAGAAGGAGTGTTCTCTTGTATTGCACTCCAAAATAAGATTCTAACTGTGGATAGGTTCAAGATGATGGGGTCTAAAGGTCCTAGTAGGTTCCCATTATGTGAAAAAGAGGAGGAAACTACAAACCACATCTTACTATCATGTAGTTACTCAAACCAATTTTGGCAATGGTTGAGTGGAAAACTAGGCTGGATCACAACTCTCCCTAATACCCTCCTCGACCTATTCCAGAGTTGGCCCATCATCAATAAAAAATAGTTTATATAGAAATATTTGGATGATATCCCTCTCAATAGTAATATGAGAATTATGGAAGGAAAGAAACAAATGCTTATTCAAGGAAAAGAAAATAAAACATGAACAATTAATTAATAAGATCGAAGTAGTCATTATTGAAACCTCAAACAACAGAATTATGAATCACCCCAAAGTGGATATTAGAATGACCTAGTGGGATGAGAAGATAAGGGTAAGATGGATTGGTCTAAAGATTCCTCCTTTTATTGGAACTGGCATAGAAGGTAAAAGATAAAAGAGAGCAGAGTCTAGATGGAATCCCCGTAAGTGGAGGTGGGTAAAAATCAACTTTGATGGTGCCTCGAGAGGTAATCTAGGGAAACTAGGTATAGGATGTTGCATTCATGATTCAGAGGATAAGGAAATAGCCAAAGTGGCAAACCCAACAAGTATAGAAACTAACAATACAACATAACTTATTGCCTTAATTGAGGGAAGATTGATATGTAAAGAAATAAAGGCATAAAAGCTATAAATTAAAAGGGATTCAACAATAGTGATAAAGGCTCAATGCCAAACTAGAAATTGAATGGTCTACTAACAAGAGCCCTAAATTTAATAAAATATTTTAAGAAATGCACGTTCAATCATATATATAGGGAAGGCAACTGAAGGGAAGATGGTTTAGCGAATGAGGGTGTAGATGAGCATTCCATGAGGTGGCTAGGCAGTTAGTGAAAATAATAAAGGATATGTATATGTATATGTATATGTATGTGTATATGTATATGTATGTGTATATATATGTGTATGTGTATATACATGTATGTGTATATATATGTATATATATGTGTGTGTATATGTATATATATATATGTATGTGTATATATATGTGTATATATATGGATATATATGTGTATATATATGGATATATATGTGTATATATATGGATATATATGTGTATATATATTTATATTATATGTATATGTATATATTTAGTCATATATATATATACTCTCATTCTCTAAATGTTATTAGTATAGTTTTACTTTCACTTACTCTATTGGTTGTCCCCTTTTATGCTCTTTCTGGGATCACTTTTCATCTTTGTCAATTGTTATATATTTTGTCATTACCCTTAAATCCCTATCCTTCACATTCACTAGCCTAGTTGGGTCCTTCCCCTCTGATTCCATCTTTGGAAGGATGTAGTTGCATCCAGAAGTTTCCGACCCCTTTCAGAAAGTCATTTTCGATAATAATTACAAAAGCTTTTTGAGTGTAAAGGCATTTATGAGTGAGACAAAGGTTGGCTTTATATAATTAAGGGCCGCTGTCAAAATTTGATGTATGTCAGCCCTCTTTACCAACAAAGATCAAATGTGAACTGAGCTACCATCCATACAAGCACACGAGTTCAATTTTAAGCCCAAACCAAATGATATTTGCTTGTTCAGTTTTAAGTGCACCAATTTTAAAATTTCTTTGCCTTGTTCAGTTGTTAACCACATTTAAATTTTAGACACCAAAATAAAATGTGATTTGTGATGTTTGAGAATGCATTGTTCATTTTAAAGCACCAAACATAAATGAATTGATTTTAGATTAGGCAAAATTTAAAGTTGCTTCCATACCACAAACTATCAAGAAATTGTTAGCACCCAAAAATCCTAGAAATTTAGATATGATAATCCACAAGAGTGCTAGTATTAATATAATGACAATTGAACTTCGCAGAAAATTCTCTTACCTTGTCCAGATATGTATTTATAAGACATTTGTAACCGATATTTGTCTCAAGTGCCTCAATTCCTAATATGTGTGTGTGTCCTTTGTTATGTTTAATCTCTCTCTCTCCTTTTCGTTTCTCAATGGGCTTCTGAATTTAAAATTTTTTGTGCTTTGGTGGCCCACTACATTTTTTTCATTACATCAAGTGCATATTTTCAACAATGAAAATGTGTCGGTCCGTTTAGGGGCTTTCGAGGGCTCATCCTCTTCCTCAAAGAGACAAGAGAAAAGGTTGGACTCCTCCAAAAAGGAGGTGGATTAAGGCTAACTTTGATGGTGCCTCTAGGGGTAATCTGGGGCCATCTGGAGCAGGATGTGTTCTAAGGGATGAGAAGAGGAATATCCAGATGATTGGTGCAAAAAACCTTCCAATAGGTACAAACAATGTGGCAGAGAGCAAGGCAACTTTTTTGCGGTGAGATTGGCCAAGAAGATTGGGTTCAAGAAGTTGCATTTGGAAGGAGATTCACATATTATAATTAATGGGGTAGCGAAAGGTGAAATGGGGTCCTTGCACTTGAACAAACTTATTAGAAGAATTAGAGCTATCTTGGAATCCTTTGAAGAATACAAAATCTCACACGCTTTGAGAGAAGACAATGAGGTTGGAGAAAAACTTTCTAATCTTGGGGTGGATTTACTTGACTAGAACAAACAAGAGCTCATTGAAGAATTTAGGAGTCTTCAAGTTTAAAAAGTAAGCTAAGGTAAGTTCATTTTTAAATTAAAGTGTTCTAGCGAGTCGCTAGATGGGCTCAAAGGCAGCGGGTGGGGCCTACATTTTTTAAGGGTAGATTTTTCCATGATTTGGTGAGGAAAGCTAGGGAGGTTTGGGTGTTGATTAGGCCTCCACATCACCGACGGATGGGAGCATGACGTTGCATAGGAAGGAATAATCTGGAAGGGGCAAGATCATATTTATTCTATGCTGAACAGTTGGAAAATGAAAGTGGGGTAGAGATTAGTGACATTGACAAAGAGGTATTATGGAGGCCAATTTCTTGCTCAATTCCCCAAATCATCTGTTGATTGTAGGTTTGGTAGTGTGTTTAAAATTGATGACGAGAGGTTTTTTTCCTGTGTGAGGAAGTTATTCGGGCATGAGTATATGATACGAGATTTTTGGCCATAGAATAACCTTGATATTTCCTCCATGTTCTGTGTGTGGGCGTTTCATTTTGGGGTGCATAGAGAGGAGGTAATGAGAGTTGCGAGACTCTGTGTTAAACCAGATTGGTGTAGTGGTTTCATCCCATGATTGTGTAGGGCAAAGCTAGGTGTGGGCCTAAAAACTGGTGATGATTCTTGGCATTTTGTGGACGAGGCTAATAAATATTTTTAACCATTCCTAGTCTGGGGGTTGTCGACGCTGAAAGAGAAAAGGATTGTGAGTGCGAGACAAGAATGGGAGGAGTTGGTGTTGTTTCCGGTCAACCACGAGGAGATAATGAAGCTATTGGAGGAGGAGCGATGGAGAAAGATGAAGTACACATTGAGGAAGTTGGAAGCCAAGCTTAAGGTGGAGGGCGGTGATAGTGGCCCGACCAAACCAATTTTGGCAAGGAAGAAGGGGAAGGTGAACACGGTAGGAGGTACCCTATTTTTCACAGAGACCCAAGATGAAAACGATGAAGCACTGGAAGTAGCATTCCCATATTTTTTTTTATCTTAGCTTATTTTATATAGTTTTATTGTCTGTAACTATAGTCGATGTATGTTGCCCATTTTTGTATAACAGGGCATTGTCTTGATAGAAGTCTATGTTAGGAATGGTAGTTCAGGGGTTGGTGGTATGGTTGGCAAGGTAAAAATGCCATTTTGTTTCTATTTTGTTCAGCTGTATATGTAGATTTCAGAGTACAGGGGTTGGAAATTCGCCAAGCATGGTGGCTTTTTTTATAAATACTATTCCAAATATAAATAAAATTATTACTTATAAAAAAAACAACGAAAATGTGTCTTTTTAGAACAGAGAATGATATTTTAGACAGAAGAGAAGCAAATGTAATTTTTAGTTTTGAAACAATGTTTTTGATAAAACGATTATCACTTGCACCTACACACAAAAAAAAGGTTTTCAAAGATATATATATATATTTTAAAATATTTCTCATAAAAATTAATCATAGAGAATAAACCCCCTGTAGAATTTCAAGACCTTTTTAAAAATGTAACTTTTTAAAAAAAGAATGGCTGATTTGTGTCCAAAAATATTTTTTTATGTTATGAAATCTCATAATTTTTTTTGTAAAAAATAAAAATAAAAATAAGAAAAAATCAGAAATTTGGACTGTAGTTTTCTTATGTCAAAAAACACCTACAATTTTTTTCATATCATAATTCCTTAATTTGTGCCATAGGGACCTATTTTATCATAACATACCAGTTTTAAAAGGTCTATTTTTTTTGTAAATATTTTTCATAAAAATTAAAATCACAAAAAATAAACCCCCTGTAGAATTTCAAGACCTTTTTATAAATGTAAATTTTTTAAAAAGCAACATTGATTTGTGCCCAAAAATGATTTTTTATGAAATATCATAAAAAAATTATAAAAAAAAATCTAAATTTTGAATTGTAGCCTCCTTAGATTAGCGCAAACCTGCAAAAAAAAAGTCATTAAAAAATTTCAAACGGTTTGAAAGATATGACCAAAAATCACGCCGGGTTCACCATTTGTAATCGGGTATATAGGATCAATAGAAACATACAATAACATAGAAAATCTCAACCACAAAGATATTGTTAGAGCAATTAGTGTTCCCAATATCAAAATAGGAAAGGAAACAAGAGAATTGCATACATAAATCAATATATTGAAATCAAATAACATAAAAGCATATGCAAACCCATAATTTATCATTTGTTGTTCTCCTTCTTTATGCAATGTGGGCTCTTAGGAATGAGTACTCGATTGTATGTCAAGATAAGAATTCAAAGCAATTGTGGTTACCAAAATCAAAGGTTTGACTTTCTATTTATAAGATTTAGGGGTTTCAACCAAGAATCCATGATTGAAGGGCTAATTGACTGTGATTGAGGAGTTGAACTCAGAGTGAGTAGGAGTTCAACTCTGCTTGAATGCCTTGATTGAGGGATTGACTAAATGAGGTGGAAGAGCTAACTCAAGTGAGTGAGAGTTCAACTTCTAATTGACTTCTTCTATTGAGGGGATTGACTGAAGAGGTGGAATATGAGACTGAGTTAGGAGAGAGATTCATGGAGTGAAGAGTTGTGATTGAAAAGCTAACTCAAAGTGAGTGTGCGTTAGGATTTAGGAGAATATTTATGATTTAAGTAAATAATAAATTATTTATTTGCACATGTGGGGATATTTTATAAATAAATCTCATTTATTTAATCATGAGATAGAATTTGATTTAATTATTGCATAATGTAATAATTAGTGAAGGGGAACATTATTTAAATTTGATTATTTAATTAATAAGGAGACATGGAATAATTAAATAATGTTTAATTATTTAATTATTTGTAGATGAATATGTGATGAAATATTGATTAGACGTTGAATAATTAAAATTACTTAATTATGAAATTAAAGGGAAATGATGATTTTGACTTTGGAATATAGTAGAATGACACATATTGATTAAATAATAAAGATTATTTAATAATTTAGGAGGAATGTTAGTAATTTCATTGCGTTAGAGCAATAGGCCATTTTTAAGTGTCTACAGGTGGATACAGAAGAATTGGCGGATGAAGACGAAGAACTAGACGAGGGCCTGATCATCATAAAAAGGAAGATGAAGATATAATCTGATGTTTGGTGCCTTGGGCTTGTTGACAGTTTTGGGAGCCTTGATAAAGGCCATATCTTATATTAGGCTTATAATATCAGATCCCTTGTTTAAAACTATAATGCTCATGAGGATAAGCATTATGACAGTTAGAGCATTGGGATTATGGTTTGGCCACTTTTGTTTGTAGTTTTGTTAGTTTTTGCTTCTCTAGTTTTTGCTAGGGTTTGTTGTGGATTAATTATGCATATCCGTATATTATACTTGGATATTATCTTTCTAGGGTTAGTATTATTTTTGGACTATTCTCCTGGGCATTGGTTTTTTGCACTTTGAATATGGTTCCTAGACATTTCAAATTCAACTATATATGATTCCTAAACATTTTGGTTATATATTCATTTCTAGGTGTGTGTGTGTGTGTGTGTGTGTGTGTGTGTGTGAGAGAGAGAGAGAGAGAGAGAGAGAGAGAGAGAGAGAGAGAGAGAGAGACTGACATTCATATTCTGGTTTAATAGACATAGTTTAAAATTCATAATTTTCTTGGTCCATGTTGATTGGCTTAGAATCTTTATCATCTAAATAATGATTCTTATGGGGTGACACTTCCTATAAGGAGTTTCTATAAGTTATTAATGTTTTCCATTTTCTTATACTAACCCTTGTTTGATGATCTTGATGAATTTCTTATGGTTAATTTGTGTCTCTTTCTTCTGGTAAACTCAACATTGTCCTTATTATGATGTATCATGA
>MU224277.1:408748-425738 GCA_018584345.1 Thuja plicata
TATATATATATAAAATCAGTGGATGCTAAAATTACTTGAGACAGTCAGGGAGCACTGCCCAACCATCCATTATATGGATCCTTAATTGTATGTGTGTGTGTGTGATGGCTTGTGTCTTATACAGGAACATGACTGCCATCAGATAGATTACATATTAGAGAGTTCTTGAAAGAATTAGAAAGGAATGTTGGTACAGAGACAACTGGTCAATATAAATGCTTATCCCCACGAGCATTATAGTTAGAGATAGTTGGCACAGAGACAGTTGGTCAATATAGAAGAGCAAAATTTGAACTTCTATATTAAAAGTCACAATTAAAACTAAATTTAAAAAATTAAAAATTAAATGAAACTTTAGGAAAAGATTTGATTTTAATTATGTAATTTTTTATCATCTCTTTATATCATAAATTAAGTTTCATTATTTTTAATTTAAAATATTTTTGAAGTTGTTTTAGAAAAAAATTGAATAGCAATATTAATAATTATTATTTTAAAATAAAATGGGGTTCACCACTTAGTGTTTTGGTTAAGTGGTGTCGTTTTTGTTGTCCCCACCCAGGTTCAAACCTCTATTGGGTCATTATGATCACACGTACATGCCTTCGTTGATCCAATGTGCTTGCGGGTTTGGACCTCAACTTGTAATAACGAGATATGCTCACGAGTTTTGACCTCAACTTTGTAATAAGGGGATGAAGTCCCCCATTTGCAGCCTCATTGGTTCATAGGTCCAAGTCAAAAGCATTTCATATAGAGTTGGAGAGTGTGTCATGTCAGCGTATTTAAAAAATAAAAAATGTTTTAAAATATAATAATAATAATAATTTAATTCAAATCAAATTAATATAATATGTAAGTATTGTTAGAGTTTTTTTAAAATGAAAGATCAAATTTTAAAACTAATCATCATTTAAACCAAAAAAATATTTATTTTTTTAATTATGTTATTATTTTATTTTAAAAAAATCTCCTTAAAATTTATTTCAATGTATTATGTGTAAAAAATTACTTTACAATAACAAATGCAATTAATATATATATATATATATATATATATATATATATATATATATATTTCATTTAATTATTTATAATATTTTATATAAATAAAAAATTATTTTAACTTTGATTTAAATGTATTTTTTTATAGGCAAAGTTTGAAGCCCGTATCATTTTATTAATAAGAGAAGTTAAAATACAGAAGAAACTCTGTGCGGGCACTGGTAGGAAAGAATGGAGAAGAAAACCTCCAGTCTCGCCCGGGATGTCAGTCTAGATCATACATAGTACTGTTGAGGGCATACTACAAATTTGGAAAATATTTACGTAAACTCCTATTACAATCAATGTCCAAACTAAGTAATTACAATATTTTCTCTGATCGTCTTCCTAAAAGAGTCTCTTCCTTTCCCTGTCCTTGTTGAACCTGTAAAAACAAAAAATTGCAGCAACTATACTTCTGCCAAAAAGGTTAGAGCTAAATATTTTAAAAGGTAAATACTCCATATGACAGAAGATTTAAGAAAGTTTTGAATTGGT
Source organism: Thuja plicata (assembly GCA_018584345.1). NCBI lineage: Eukaryota > Viridiplantae > Streptophyta > Pinopsida > Cupressales > Cupressaceae > Thuja > Thuja plicata. Next base: position 410,291 of record MU224277.1, read on the forward strand.
CATATAGTATAAAAAACTAACATTATAAACTATCCCAAAAGAGATGTATATATCCTGTAACTACCATTCCAAATGATTATATACAAAGTTTGAATTAGGGAGATTTCCAAATACTTAGTGAGAGGGTTAAGCTAAATGAAATATTCCTGAGGGTTCTTAATAGGTTGATGTCACCTATGACATTACCTTTAATGGTTTATGCCTGCGAAATGATAATATCTTCTAAGGTGAAAAAGGACAATATTCTAGTTATCTAATCCTTTCCTCAGATATTTGTCATGCTAAAAATGTGAGTGATACTTAATGATAAGGGTTTAAGCATTATGCAAAAGGGAAAAAAGAAAATAGGGCTACCAAACTTTAGAAGAAAATGTTACCCTGAAAGATACCAACCTAACTTTGTGTGTGGTTTTAGAGGCTAGGTTGATAGCCCTTAGAAGTAACATGCCACTGAAGGTTAACATCTCATAAAGAATCTCGTGTTTATCAATATCTCAAAATCAATATATCACTATAAATATATATAAATATAAAAAAATGTAGTCACAAGTTCGCATTTAAACCTTATATATATGTCTAAAATCATAATATATTGATAACAAGATATGGATTAATGTATGAAATTTGAGCATTAAATCAAAACAATTAGATAAAGTACTGAAAGCCTAGAAACAACATGATGAATACCAAATCAACAAAGCATCAAAAATGTTGACAAGAATATCATAGGTTTTGCCCAAATCTCTGGACCTTAAGAGACAAACATAGGGGAGTAAAAAGTCCTTGTCTAGAATTTATAATAATTGTATTATTTAAGCGAAAACTCAAAGATTCAGGAAGTAGAGATATTGATGCTATCAAGTCTTTCTCTTTTTGTTTCTTGTGAATTCACCCAAATCCACACTGTCCACTACATCCTCTGTTTCAGACTCACTGAATCCCTCCCTATCAGTATTCTCCATGTCATCCTCTCTTAAGAAGCTATCAAACCAGTCTTCCTCTTGGGGGTATAGAACATGAAGAAAAGTGAGGAGGAAGTCTAGATTTATCCTAATAGTAGGAGTAGTTTTAATAAAGGATTCCAGATCCTCTGTGGTGAAAATAGGATAAGAGGGGAAAGGTAAACCACCTATTATAGGCACATCATAGAATCTTGGCTTAGGGATGGTTAAATCTGATATGATGTTTTGAATAACTTTCTCTTGATTATGCAGTTATTGTCTTTTGAAAATCCTTCTACAGAGGTGTCCAATGTCTTATTTTTCGGGATCTACCTAAAGCAACGAGGCTATAAACATCGCAAGGATATATGAGTTTACCCTAAAATGATTCATGTTTGTGATGAACTCTTTACCCAAGATTTTGAAGACTACTCAAAGGACTAAATTATGGGTGGTTAACATTATGGCTTTCAATCTTGTAATGGATATTTCTTCATCAAAGGCAATCTGGAACCTAAGGCTCTTCAGTTTAATGACAATAGACATCTTCTAAGAAGGTTAGGAAACTTTAGGAGGCACGTTTTAAAAGATAACTGATGGGGTTTAATATATATTTTTAGATGTCGATTGGGTTTCTCCAGAGAATGACAACCATTGATAACTGAATAACTGTCTTTACCCATCCTTTAACATAAAATAATTATTATATTCTATGATATTTTTAATAATTTTGGTTGTATTGATTCCTAATTTGTTACCTAACTATAATCATATAAAATTAATAAAATCATATCAAGGATTGAAAGTCTAATTGTAACATATCTGTTATAGGGATAATGAGCACCAAGACCATTTTATAGCTTCTATTTTGTGAACATAATATTCTGTCATTCTAATTATTTAAGTTTCTTAGTTTGTAATTTCAAAAATTTCTTGCATACTTACATGAATGATGCTAATTTTATATGTATTCTCAAGGATGACTGGCCGGAGAATTTTGTGTGATGATAACTTATCCTTGATAGTTAGAAGAAATGGTCATGAGTTTCTGAGAGAGCCTATGCTCAATGCCCTATTCTTAATTTAGAACAATAGAGCCAAAAACCAGAGTAGCAATACAAAGTAGAGGAGAGTTTGTAGTTTATCTTATGAGATAGGGTAATATTTCCTATATCAAAGGAGCTCTATAAAGTAGGCACCTCTAAAAATCTATTTTTAGATTTCCTATTGATGCTTAAGTCATTAAAAAGGGGAATAAATCTGAAACTTCTTGTTACATTTAAGCATAGCACAGGAATCGTGAAAGGTTTTCTGATACTCATAGGTAAATGTTTGTATATAGTTCCAAAAACATCATTAATAGTATCTGAACATTAGAGTAGGATCACTACATCCAGTATATATAAAACAATAAAGATAATAATACAAAACTTTCATCCTTCAAGTATCGAGAGATATCTATATGTTCATTGGATAACCACAAGAAAATTATGCATCAATACCCAGTCTAAACAAAAATGGGATGTATAATACCATTGCTTTTTGCCTATTATATTAGCAATTTACTGTATATCAACTATAAACAAAAGGAAGTCTAATGACCTATATTATCTAAAATATCAAAGATCTATATGATCTACTGCTCAAAGCCATCAATCCTTTTTCTATTTGTGTTTGATGATTATCGGTTCATCTGAATCCATATTTTCTTCACTATCTCCAGTTTCAGTTGTCATCGCCTTGCCCTTAGCATCATTTTTTATTCCCTTATGCCAGTTGTTCTTGACGATGATTGGAGCAATAACTTGGATGTGGTCCATCTCGACATTCCTCATGGAGGCAAGGACCTAATAACCTTCCTCCTGGAGGTAATTGCAAAATCAATCCGTGTCAGCAGACGGAACAACCCTCAATCATTTGAGTAAAAAGTGGATGTTACGTTCTATTGTGGCCCAATTTTCATAAAAAAATCTCTAGTTTTGGAGAATCATGACGGGTCTGCGAGGAATATCATTGCAATCTAATAGGCTACCAACCTGTGCCCTCATGTAAGCCTTTGGGAATGCAATTTCTAAGTTGTTATCCACACTATATACTGCCTGCTCCAAACCCAACATAATTTCCATAGTGAAGACTTTTTTTCTAAGGGACACTATGTCATTTTTAGGGATCCTAGCAAGGAATAAACAATAAATAAAAGTGCCTATAATTTCCCCATTCGTTCGCAGGGTAAATTTGAAGTCATACTTATCTTCATTGAAAATAATTTCAATAGCTCTCTTGACAAGGTCATCTGAAGGTAAGATGATGCGGTTCCATCTCTCAGACTAGATTCTTCCTTTGAACGCCATCTGTCTATTACCTTCTGCATGAAACATGATCATGTGGGTATCCATAGCCTTTGGTTAATGTAGATACCTATTCCTCAATGAAGAGCTACTTCTAAAGCTAATTGTTATGCTACCTTATTTTCATGCTTAAGAATGTAATCCTAGGAGATAATCCTCTATTGCCTTATTTGCTAATTCGTCAGCTCTTTGATTACCTTCTCTATAGATGCGATTGATGGTTAATTTGTCAAAAAAATAGCATAAATCTATAGCTTTAAATACTATCGATTCCAGTTTCCAATTTAGAAGAGAGCCTTTCCTAAGGGCATTAATTATAATTGTAGAATCCCCTTCTATGGCTAAGTTTTTGATGCCTAGATTTTTGCGCAGAAGGAGGCCTTCTAATAGGGCCTCTAATTCTACATGATTATTAGTTTCTTTACCTATGTATCTAGTCAACATCACTAATTCCCTACCTTCAAAGTCATGTATACAACAACCTATTCCAACAATGCTTGGGTTTCCCCTGGATGCACCATCAAAGTTGAGTTTACACCAGCCAAACATAGGTGGAAGCCATTTATAGTTTTCCCCTTTGAGAGAGGAGGAGGTTCCCCCAGAACCAATGAATGAGGGGATTTTGAGACCAATCTACCTATTTCTCATTTTTTCATCCCAATAAGTCATAACCAAGTCTTAAATTTTTTACTACAACATTTTTGGAATAAAAAACTCTTGTATCTGACCACCTTAACATGGTCAAAACTTAATATATTTTAATTTTTTTCTTCATAGTATGTGAAGCATAGAATGCGATGCATGTTTCAAATTTGAAAAATGTTATACCATTTGAAGTTATAAACATCTTTCATTCATCCTATCAATCAAGAATTTAAACATAATCCAATTAGAAAAAAATAATAACTATTTATTTAACTCAAAACTTGACAAAATTTATATCGATGGAAAGCTGATAATCTACTTAAGACATCCTATTGTTCCATCAGTTTAAGATAATAAAAAATACGTCAACTATAAGGTCAAAGTCTAGAAACGTAGGGAGATTCCTAAAACATATTTTTTGGGTTGACTTTCTAGGTTTGGCACTCCCAAGCCAAAACCAAAAGAAATCCCAAGGCAGATTTGTGAGTTGGTGATTTGTGTTAGATATATCCGATATCAAATATGTATCTGATATCAGATATTAAATTGTTTTTACAAAGGTTCCAACCTAAATGTGTTTATGGTTGGTGCCAACAGTTTTTCCTCCCATATAGGATAAATTATCTATGCATTACACTTACATATCTAATGTGAGAGAGAGAGAGAGAGAGAGAGAGAGAGAGAGAGAGAGAGAGAGAGAGAGAGAGAGAGAGAGAGAGAGAGAGAGAGAGAGAGAGAGAGAGAGAGAGAGAGATGTTATTAAAAACTCCTTTGTAAGTCACCATTTGAGGAAGGCTCATTTTATGAGATAAACTTGTCTTGATTTCAACATAAATTACAAAACTTTGGATAGAGGACTTGCAAGACGATTAAGACTTGAGGATCCTATTTAAAATGATACATGGGCTTATGGTGGGAGGCTTCCATGTTTTGATAAGAAGCTAATAGATAGTGTGAAGGAAGGAATTCAACTATTTTGGAACTCTAACTCAAGAGTGTCACCAAATGTTAAGTATCTATTGAAGTTAAGAATTGGCAATTGAGACTGCACACCACACCCTAAACATTATTTGGAATTAAGTCAAACAATGTTGTTCAAAAACAATTGTGAGACACATCCAACATTACAAATATAAAAAAGGGCATTTGAATCCTTAAAGCCATTTTATTGATTACCTCTTAAGATTAGAAATACTTTTTGTTGCAAATCATGTAGAATTTTTAATGCACAGTGAACTATTACGCTATATTCATTCTACTTTTCATACTAATGAAATGTTATAGGAGTGTGGTGTGAGTCATCTTCCAAAATCATCGAGAGACTTGATAGATCAATTTTTATGTCCTATAGATGATGGTTGTTTCTTCATTAGAAATTATTACTTAAATGATAAGTGCTCAAAATGTGGTGGCTTGTTGAAGTTTGTTGAATATTTTCATGAAGGCAAAAAACATGAATTTGGTAAGAAAATTGTTCAAAAAAAGATATATGAGATGGTCAAATATACTTTGAAGAGTGGAGGTCAAGGTTTAAGATGTGAGTTGGTTACAAAAGAATGTAGTGTTGCTGATTTTATTTTGGATTTCAAGGAAAATATTTTCTACAAGTATGAAAGGCACAGTCACAAGTCTCAGTGGTTGGATTGATAATTCAGAATGTGTAAGGATTCTTTCCCAATTGGAACTATTAAATCAGTGGTTGAATTTGCAGAAAACTATACATTGCAGCCACAGAATGAGTTGCAAGCTTAGTATTATAATTCTATTTAGATTGCTAGTTTTGTCCACATAACATATAAGCATTCCCCTGATAGTACAAAATAGGGAAAGAAGATAATCAGAGAGTACCACTTTTATATGAGTGATGATAGATCTCACTCTTTTGAGTATGTGCAACATTGTTTCAAGAATATTCTTGATTTCTTCCGGGAAACAAATATTGTAATGGATAGACATCTAATTTGGCCAGATAACTGCATAGGTCAATTCAATAATGCTTGTATGTTGTATTGGTTGAGTAGAATGCATGTAGAGAGGGGTGTACTTCATATTTGGAGTTTTTTTGAAGCTCAAATGGGAAAGGGGGGCATGATGGAGCAAGTTCATGTGTGAAGAGAGCTCTAGTTAATTGATGTTGCTCATTCTATTGTTGATTGGTGTAGTTCCACATTGTCACATGAAGGACTCTTGATTTCATAGTGCACAAATTCTTTTGGTTTTTTGAGGAGGGAACAATAGGATACATATTGGATTGTCAGATAGTTAGAGATTCTTCAAAGACACATTCATTTCAAAGATCAAATGCAAGTACATACACCATTTGGACATGAGAGTTGGTTTTTTTGTCCCAATTGTTTTCAGTGTGATTGGAATCAGTGTGAGTTAAGTGAGTCGTTTGATGCATGGGTTCCACAATATGTTATTCCTTTATCTCAAACAATCTCTCTAAGAAATGATGACATGGAAGTATGATCATCTTTCAGATCTTCTAGAGCTAGGACATGTTTTTCATTGGTTGCACTACAAAGGAATGATGAGAGACCAGATTACTGGTTGGCACTTTGTGTACAAGGAAAGTAGAATCTTTCACATCTGACAACAAATGTTGATGGGTTCACATATCCCAATGGTTTAGTTTTTGTTAAAGGAACATGGCTGCAAACATAAATGATTAGAAAGAGTGGCATACCTGCATTTGATGACTATGAGAAGCACAAAACCATTCTCATGTATTAACACCTTGTTATAACATAAAATGTTAAGTTGTTGAAGCATCAAAGAAGACCAAATACTAAATAACTTTGGACTATTAGTAATGTTGATCATGAAGCAATATTGGATACCCTTAAGTAGAGAGATGACCCTTCAGGCACACTTAACTAGGTCATACCAAATGACTGTAAGGTTTATTATATTCATTATGCTTATATTCATTACATTAATTACATTTTGCTTCGTTTATTTTTTCTCAATAAAATGAGTCCTCTCATGGATGCTAAATGTAGTTGGTTACAAATACATGATGGACATACAAGATTCAAGCACACTTAAATATCTCATACAAAATGACATAAAAGTTTAATATGCTTAGGTTCATCGTGTTTTTTGGTTCATTATGCTCATTATGTTTTGGCGCTTTAACATTTTTGGTAAATAAACTTAGTCTTCTCGTGGCATCAGAATGCAGGGATTACAAATACAATGGACATATGAGATTCCACTATCGTGCTTTGGAGTTTATCTTACTTTCATTTTTTATTTATATATTTAGTGAGTATTATTTCTCTAATATTGATATTTTGTGCACTATTGCAATGTAGGTGTCTTCGAGAGTACCAATGGTTGGAGCTATACATTACGGAGCACAAATATAAGAACAAAATGTATTAGTTGCATACATCTAGGATTTTTTTGATAGCATTGATGTATTTATACACAATGTGGTTGTATTGTTCAAATACGATGTATTTGTACATAAGGACGTGAGTATCTAGTAATTTTGTTATAACATTGATGTATTTGTAGATAGTGTAATACATTTCTATTTGTGATGTAAAATGAAAAAAAAAATCTCTAATTGGATTCAATGCTAGTATGTTGATGACGCTCATATAATGTGTTTGTTATGTATCCTAATTTGTTTATTAGGCTATGGTAATGTATTGATTAAGCACAAAAATGGTTTCCTAATTGATATATATATATATATATATATATATATATATATATATATATATATATATATGTATATATATATATATATATATAATACATGCAAGTAATTATTAAAGTAATACATGTTTACATAATACACGAGGACATTATATATTACAAAAATCCCACTACCAGCAGCTCAAAAAGTAGTAACTTGTTAGTTGAATTAAAACCTTAGACTATAGACGGTTGTCATTTGTTGTATTAAGAAACACCAAAGTATTTGGGGGTTTCCCACTTCATTCAATTTATGAAGGCCATGAGGAGCTTGGTGAATAAAATAGGCAGGAAGTATCTTCTAGAAGCTTTTTCAAAGCCAAGTGGAAGGAGAATTGGAAGTAATAAGAAACATGTCATCATGGATTATCACAATGCATTTGACACTTAGTTCATGAACAGAAAAATTGGTGCCCTACAAAATGACTCTGAGTCTTCAAAAATTGAGATAGGTTATTGTAGAGGACCTCACATGACCCTGTAGGTTCAAACAGATCATGCGTAGGTGCTAAGGATTGCAAACACCGATCGATCAAATTTTGACAATTTCGTGCACATAGGGCATTAAGGGAAATTACCGGTAGGGTATGGCATCGAGAGTTTCAATGTGTGGGGAGGAAAAATAGGATCATGCCCAAGATAAAATTTTCCAACCAGACACGTTTGCGCTGACGATTCGACCCCACGATGAATACAACTCTTTTTTTTCTACCTTGCAACTTTCCATTGAATGCATTTGACACTTTTTGCATGAATAAAAAAAAAATTTCCCTGCAAAAATGAATCCAAGTATTCAAAAAATGAGACACATTATTCTATAGGGGCCTAACATGACCCTATAGGTTCAAATGGATTGTGTGTAGGTGCCAGGGATTGCAAACACCAGTCCATAAAAGTTTGACAATTTTGTGCACCTAGGGCACTTAAGGGACATCGCTAGTAGGGTATGGCACCGAGAGTTCCAATGCCTAGTGAGGTAAAACATGATCGTGCATAGGGTAAAACCTCCCAAATAAATGCGTTTGTTCTAAAATTCTGACCCCATGATAAATACAACTCTTCTTGTGCTATTTTGCAACTTTCCATTGAATACATTTGACACTTTTTGTGCGAACATAAAAATTGGTGCCCTGTAAAAATGACTCTGAGTCTTTAAAAACTGAGACAGGTTATTGTAGAGGGGCCTAACATGACCCTGGTTCAAATAGATCATGTGCAGGTTCTAAGGATTGAAAATATTGGTCTGTCAAAGTTCAACAATTTTATGCACTTAGGGCATTTAAGGGACATTTTCAGTAGGGTATGGCACCGATAGCTCCAACACGTGTGAAGGAAAAACATGATCATTCCTAGGGTAAACTTTCCCAATCATATGCATTTTCATTCATGGTTTAACCCCATAATGAATACAACTAATTTTGTGCTACCTTGCAACTTTCCATTAAATGCATTTGACACTTTTTGCATGAACAAAAAAATTGTTGCCCTGCAAAATTACTCAATGTCTTCAAAAACTGAGACAAGTTATTGTAGATAGGCCTAACATGATCGTGTAGGTTCAAATGGATCATGTACAGGTGTCGTATATTGAAAACACCAGTCTATCAAAGTTTGACAATATTGTGCACTTATGGCACTTTTGGGACATCGCCAGTAGGGTATGCCCTCAAGAGTTCTGATGCGTGGGGAAGCAAAACAAGATCATGCATTGGGTAAAAATTCTCAACCGAATGCATTCATGCTAGCGGTTTGACCCCATGATGAATAAAAATCTTTTTGTGCTACCTTGAAACTTTCCATTGAATGCATTTGACACTTTTTGCATGAATAGAAAAATTGGTCCCCTGCAAAAATGAATTCGAGTCTTCAAAAATTGAGACAAGTTATTGTAGAGAGGCATAACACAACCCTATAGGTCTAAATAGATTGTTCATAGGTGCTAGGGATTACAAACAGTGATACATCAAAGTTCAAAATTTTGTGCACTTAGGGCACTTAAGGTATATTGCTAATAGGGTAGGCACCGAGAGTTCCGACACGTGGGGAGGCAAAAATATTGAACAGGTTGAATAATTGAGAGGAGGGTGACTTAGTTATTCCCAAAAAAATTATAAAAATTTTATTCTATCAGTCAACTCATAAACAACATTATTAAAAAAATAGATTTGTCGGTTAAGCACATCAAACATCCACATAAAATGTAAGTGTTAAGAACACAGAAACACCGATACATAGAACACCGAGATTTCCATGTGGATACCCAAGATGGGTAAAACCAAAGAGAAGTTAATTCTAATGAAATTTAAAACACCTATTAAGGTGACATCGGTATGGTCATTTTTTCTATGCCTCACTATCAATATTGCTCATTACAGGTACAATAAGTCTTGCTACCATAGTACTAAGGTTCACTGTCAATACAAAAAGGCTTACTGTCGGCAGATATGAGAAGAGATAGAATCCACCACTAAGATCAACTGACTTATTTGTACAAACATGGATCTCCTTCACATTGATTCATAGTCACTTCACATGCAACCCACATAAACCACTTAATGCCACATTAATTGTATCACTTCCACACTGATTCTTTTCTCACTCCACTTTCTGGATATAAAGAAGTTCTTCTTTATTTATATCGGTATCAGATTGTTGCTTCACACCAAATGTGTGACAACCCCAATGTTAAGAAGATTACAATTTCATTTAATACATAGCATTAGTTCTAAATCTAGGACATTCATAAAACTAATTACACGCTACACTACTACCTATAGATAGGTCGAGCTTAAGGTATTATAATTCATTTTACCAAAGTCTAAATTCTACAACCAAGACCAAAAGATTAATACATAAGATAATTGTTACCATCATATGAAAGATTTACATAGTATGTTGTGGCCAAAGAACCAAAACCATATGATGAACTTGCACAACTATCTAGATACCTGTAGAAACTCAGTAGCTAATGCAAGCACTGCAAACAGATAGAATAGTCCATGTGAAATACCAAAAATATGTCAGTGCAACAAAATAAATAGATCATTAGTAGGATAGTGTGCACTCCCAATGAATACCAAGAACATCAAAAAAGTTCACGTTGACCATGTCCTATGCATAACTGAAACTCCTATTGCATCACTGATAATCAACAGGTACATAACCAAAATTTCCAACAACCAACTGATACCATTAGTGTGTCGGTATGGAGGTTTTGTCATCAATGACAACCAATGCCAGCACTTCCTTACATATCTCTTGCAGACAAAGAAACAAATTGATCAACCACGATCGTACGGTCGTAAATTTAAAAATCACACTTTTCTTTGACATTTGTAATATTTCGCAATTGCTGGTATTTTGTCGCAATCGTCTATACTGTGCTGAAATCGACTGGTTTAATACCGCAATTGATTGCAGGCTTTCACAGTTATTCTGTCCATTTCTTGTCTTCTAACTTCTGGTATTTTGCCGCAATCGCCTGATCTGTGTCGCAATCGCAAGAATTTTGCCGCATTTGACTGATCCGTGCCGCAATCGATAACATTTTACCGTAGTTGCTAGTTAATTACCGCAATCGACAACATTTTACCGCAGTTGCCAGTTAATTACCGCAATCGACAGAAGATTACCATAGTTGAAGGAAGATTGCCGCAATCACAGGAAATATTGCAAATATTAGATCCAAGTCTTCTGCCCATCTATTTCTAAATTGACATTCTTTTCGGTTTCTGTGCAGGATTGGATCAAAGTCACCAAGAATAGAGAAGGGTAAGTTTGATAAACATCATTCGTTATTTCAAAGTTACTTATATCCTTATTTTGCAAATAATCTTTTTTGGTACTAACCTATTTAAACAACACAAAACTAAAAGGAATTCATTTGTCAATCTGGGTTTAAAAAGAACAGTGCTTGCAAAACATATCACACCTCATATTTCAGATTTGGGCTTAAAATTGACGTGAGGATTAAAGTTGAACAAAGGAAAAGAATCTTTCAATTTGGTGCTTTAAAACTGAATAAGCAATCAACACCTACTTTTGGGCTTAAAACTGAACATTCGTGCTTGTATGGTGGTGTAGCTTAGTTCACATTTCAAAATTTGGAGCTTAATCGATTTACCTCGTGTCTTGAGTTTTGGGTGCACTTGCACAAACTGTTAGATTAAAAACCTTTATACCTTTTTAGAAAGGCCTATCCGGGGAAAGCGCTTCTTCCTCAGAGAATGACCTTAAACCAGTAATCCTTCTGATCAGTATATAAATAAGGTACGAACCAAAGTTCTGTCTTATCTAGCCAAGCTCGGGCGAGGTGTGTTGATGATAGTCTGGATCAGGTGAATATCCCTAAGGAGCCAGCGTGATCAACTAGGCTCTTAAGTGAGTCATGTACCTACAAACTGATTGGAGAGGCACCACAGACCCTTACTACAACCTTGATTAATTAGAGAACAACCTATTTTACCTCTGAATAGATACCTTATTATAGTGCAAGGGGTTGCAGAATTTCCCCCCAAGATTCCCAACATATGTGTCCCACGGTATTTGTGTAGTGAAAGAGATCTTCACTTCACGGAAATAATACCTGGAAATGGAAAAAACATGGGCACCTACATCATGGATCTTCGTGTCCTAGTAGCGTGACAATTGATGTGTGAGCTAACAGACATTCAAGCATTGGGCCTATAACATTGTATTCTGAAGCCAATTTGACCTAGATTACTCTGATTTTTCATTGTTGAGACCTCGTGATAACCTTGCAACTTGAAAAAATTTGTAGAACATACACAATTTCAGTCTTCATTCTTCAAAACACAGTGTCTATTGTGCTTGTTCCTTTGATCAGTGTTTTTTCTGAGAACGCAAAACAAAACATCCAAACTGTCAAAACAAGTCAAACATGTTAAAGTCTAGGGTTGTCAAAGTCAACTATCTTACAAATCAGAAGCATTGTGTGATAAACTACCACAATCGACCAGTTATTTTACCGTAATCGGTGAAATTGTGCCACATTTGACCAGAGCTATTATATTCCTATTCTGACCTAAAATCTTGAAAGAATTCTTCATTTGGTGTCTAAAACTAGTGTCTATCCCAGGAAAACGTGAAGAACATTGTGTGAATCTCTAAACATTAAAGATTACCCTTTCTTTGTAAAGCATGATTATTGTCAAAAACATTGTTAGTTCAAAATCTCAGACTCGAAGTATCTTGATCTCATCTTATCAAACATTATCATCTTTTTCAAAATTGACTTTGTCCAAGACAAAGGTCGGCTAATCTTATCTTTTATCATCACCACTTTGAGATCAAGTTATATCAAAATCTATCCTTAGAATTACCTTTGTCCAAAACATAACTCGGACTTTTTCTTAGAAAGGATCCTCTTCTTTGTTTGCTTTAGATCACTTGTTTTAGTTACAAAACCTGGACCACACTATGTCTCAAACAGCTCATGGAGGACCTTACACAAGGTCTAAGGCTATAGCTCAACCTAATGAGTCATATATCAACCGTTTCCCCACTTGGGAAATAGAGCAAGAGAATGATCCCTTCATGAACACCAGTTCTGCTCTTTTTATTGAACAGCCCCATGGGGAAGCCTTTTTCCAAGATATCACCGAAGAAGAACTTGAAGATGTAGAACAAACCTCCCTCTTTGGCATTGATGGAAAAATTTTGAAAACAAAAAGGGTTCAAAAACACCCCCCTTGAGTAGATGCTATCTTTTATTTTCTTCTCATAAATAATTATCCCCCTTTTTTCCATAATGGAAAAAGGCCAAAAAGAAATCAATAAAACCTATCTACAGTAAAACATCAGTTTTAATTATAAATACATTTTTATATCTCTCTTTCAAAATTAGAAATTCTTTCTTCCATTTTGCAATCATTGCCTCTATTTGAGCACACAAATTGTTACATTCCACCATTTTTTCAAATAATCCTATCCAATATGAAATAGGTAATCTCTTCTGATAGCTCTCAACATTGGTTATGATGCCAACAACATGCACCATCCTGACTTCCACTATGTCCTTCACAAGCCAGAAGGTCTTGATTAGGTCTTCCCTCTGCCTTTGTTGAGACAACAGGTCAACCTAGAGCTATCTTATTCTCATGCTCTACTTTCCTTCATTATCACCAAATATATGATAGGTTTTTCCTAGTTCATTGAGCTCAATCTCAATCTTCTCACATTGTCCTTTGAAAAATTAAACTACAACAAACCATAAAATATAGTACTGGTAGACCTTTTTGATTTGTTCTAGGAAGGTTATGGTCTTACCGATAAGCAGAGATAGTTTCTGCTTAGCACTGCCACACTTCTTCCCAATTTTACTTCCACGATCTAGTAATAATCACTGGACTATAAAAGAAATTTCTTAACTTCTGCAACCAACTCACCAAGTAGCAAACCAGATATACTAGATACCACAATCCTTTTGTTAATCAAATGATCGATAATCCTTTCCAACACAAGGGTTCTTTTGGCTAGAGAATATTCAGCCCACAAACCACCAACTCTATCGAACTCTTTATTATCCAATATTAAACTAAAAAAATCATGATCAACAACATCTGATCCTGGCGGAGAAACTTCTTATTCAGCCACCAAGTCCTATGACTCATCTTCTCCTTCTATTTTTTAATTATCTTGGTAGCACTCTCTTCTCTGCCAACATCTTCCTCTTCGCTCTTAGATACCAAAATTGTAATAGCTTCCTTTCCTTTCACACTTATCTTCATCCTCTTAGGTTCAGAGGGTGCACCACCGATGAATTCTTCCAATCTCTTTTGTTCCAAAGAGGAACCTCTGTCATATTGTCATGCCGGTACAACACTAGTAACCACTGGATCTGAACTAAGTCTCTCTTGAAGGGGTAAGAAGTATACCTTATAGGCATCTTTTTTATTTTCCATCTCTTCCAGGTACCTATAAATCTGTCTACCAACTGCAATGTCAGTTTTCCATACAACATTCTCCTTTCCAGGCAAAGAGCTCATGAAGTAAAACATCAAACACATAACCAACGACCCAAAACTGAAGCCATAGTTATCCTCCACTGACATTTTTAAATCCAACAACAATTTTTCCAATAACATTTTACACAAATCCATTTTAGCATCCTCATTCAATATCTTACATGTCATATACACAAGTACAACCGAAGTAGAATCGTCATGATTATGAAATTGAATTTTGTAAGGCATGTCGTGTACAACATACCTCATAATAGGATCTTTAATGGTGTCAATTGTAAATGTGCATTGATCCCTTTTGAATACCATTAGGGCCTCCACCTCATCATAACTAATACATTTCTTCATAGGTGTAACCACCTAGATTTGGTCTGCTCAGACTATAGACCCTATTTGCCCTAAGTGTGATCATACCCCTAATTATGTTCAAACAACCCTGTTACTGCTTGGCATAATTCTTTTGAAGTCAATTTAATCTCCTAAGGTGATCAAATCACTAAGTTAATTACTTTTAGCCAAAATCAAATAATCAATCAAATACATGGCTAAAATGATTAATTTGCTAGGAATTAAATAAAATCCTAAAATCAATTGCTCACTTGCAAATGAACCCATTCCCCAGCCTAACTAATTTAATTAAATTGGCTATAGTCCTAATGATTATTAAAAAGCAATTAAATGTTTAAATAATTAATATTCCTATTTTTGAATGAATTAAATAAGTTTTATTCATTTCATTAATATTCCTCTAAACCCTAACCTAACCCACTTCAACCACTTTGACTCTAGGTTCAAACCTATCCCAACCCATTCACCCTTG
>MU224277.1:454256-488986 GCA_018584345.1 Thuja plicata
CATAGGTTGTCACTAAGTATCTGGCATCTACGCTACCATCCTTGAATCAGTCTCATGACTGTCAATAGGCTTTATGCAAATCTTACTACCATCCTTGAATCAGCCTCCTTCTTAGGCTGTCAATAGGATTTAGGTAAGACCGGTGCTACTATCATGAGTCAACCTTCTGGTAATATGTTAGGATATACCTCAGTTACAAAAGACTATTAAGTCCTACTCTGTTAAGAGACTTAATGCTTCAATGGTTAAACTAAAACAAAATGGCCTGTTTCTAATGCAACTGAATTGTAGATTTTCATATCTATTTACTTACAATATCTTTCTGATCAATGTATCAATACAATTCCTTTGTACTTAACTCTTTCTACTCTATGATGCTGTGCTTCTCTATCCTTCGATGTCTGCAAAATTCTTTAGCTCTCCCTCATCTTGATTGATCAGAATTGCATGAAGTTAATCCTTCATCAGTTTCTTCTTCAACATCTTCTATCAGTTCACTCCCCCATGTATCTGATTGCTTGCTCATCCACACTTAAAGTGAATTATACTTGTCTCTTATATAGACATGATTTTCCTTAATTCTAGGTTCTTGATTCTTGATTCTTGATTCTTGGCGTGAAAAGCAATCCATCCAAATTGATTTATGGCTTTAACTCCTGATTTATCTCGTAGTTATCTTCTTGCCAACTGTACAAATTATTTACTTAACTGTGGTCGAATAAAATAAATAAAACAACCAGTTAAGTCTATCCTTTAGCTTTGCCAGCTAGATATTTTGTGATTTTCTGATCTCTCTGTTCTGTCGGTCAATTCTAGTGTTCGTCGCCGGTGACAACTGCCAGTTCTGTCGGTGTAACTTTAGTTAGCTTCGGGATCTTCATCCATCAGGCATCATTGGATCTTGCTCGTCGGGCAACACTATTTTTAGCTCGTCGGGCATCCTTTGATTCTGCTTTTTCGGGCAGCACTGTCTTCTGCTCATCGGGCATCACTGTGACTTTATCTCTGTCTTTACCGATGGTGTGCACTCTGTCAGTGTAGTCTGTCACTTAGTGAATACTTGACTTTTATGCATTGCTGAAAGCATAAATCTTATTCCATTGATTCTCTAAAGTTTTTGGCATTATGTATATGACCATATAGATGATATCAAGTTGACATCAATGACAATACAAACCATTAACTGATTTAATGTCTTGCATCATCTTCAACTTAATATAGTCAACCATTTAATCAGTTACATTTCATCAACATCTAGGAGCTCACGTCTAGGACAGTGGGCACTTGCAGAATAGCTTCTCAGGAAAACTCAGTTGATTTGGATACCCTTTTGGCTCTTAATTCTACCCCTATTGTCCTTTCTGGTCTCCCTATCGTTGTGCCAAAACACTTTTTCAAACGTCTACCTTGCATGTCTAGTCAGTTTTTCATTGTCCATCTCAATGCATGTGGTCTATCCACTTCTTACAACAACTTGGTTCCCAGCTCACTACTAGGGCATTCTAATCCTCTGACATTGGAATCATTTACTTCCACCAAAACTCAAATGATACTTCCACCTAGACACACTCACTTGAACGATTCAAGATACTACCTAACACTCTCGGGAAACTTTGACAAATTTGAGGTACAACCACATGGTTAACACAAGATGCAACAAGTACATATCTAAAATGATCAAAAGTGCCTCCTAAATCACTACACTTTTAGGGAGAAACATCTCATAGTTCCCTACTCAATCTAGACTCTCCACAAATGGATAGAAACACTCGTGAATGGAGTGCAGCTTTTGAAGAATACAACAATAGAAAAAGCTAGGAGCACGAAGATATCGATGAAAAAGAAGAACTGACATTTGAATGTCCTCTATTTGGATTGGATAGTGAAGGGGATATCCCTGAAGAAGAATATGATAAACTCAAACAGAGCAAGAGGTTCCAAAAGATACTGGAAAGGATAATTGAAGAGGATAAAGAGAAATACTTTCTCGACTTAGCATCCGCTGGCGTAAAATTACCCCTGGATTATGATGTTGAATAGCTAAAAGAAAAAGAAGTACCAACTCCTATATCCATTCTTGCTAAGCAACTCACTTTAATGCAAACTAAACTTACAATGCTCAAACAGGAGAAGGCAAAGCCTAAAATGGAATACTCTTTGGACACCATTTGTCCATTTCCTTTCGAGAAAAGTATCACCATGGTTCCATTTTCTCCCAATGTGGCACGACCAAAATATGACAAGTATACAAGAGAGACCGATCCACATGACCATGTTCAAGATTTTTATGCTCTTAGCATAGAGTACATGCATGAACCCACTTACCTCATGCGACTATTTCCTGGAAGTCTAGGAGGCAACACCATGGAATGGTTCTCAAAACTTACACCCAAGGTCAAAAATTTTGAGGAGCTAATACAAAAGTTCATCTAGCATTACTCCTATAATATCTAGCATGACATGACTATGATGGATCTATGCAACACTAAACAAAAGACCAATGAATTATTTACACACTTCCTTCAAAGATGGAGAAAAATCTTTGCATGGTACTCAAGAGTTATTCCTGAATTGGAGAAGATGGAAATCTTTGTCAACAACTTGGTACCAGAGTTAAAATACGCATTGCAAATGCAAGACTCCCCTAGTTTTGATAGAATGATCAAGAACGCCCTTCGTATCGAAGAAGTTATGGTAAAAAAGGGAGAGATCACTCTTCAAAGTGAAAAAAAATCAAACAACTCCAACTCCAAGCCTAAATGGTGGAAGCAAAACAAAAATGTTGTCAAAGATGGTGTAGTAGACGCATCCAATGTTGGTCCCAAACCTGAAGTATTCAATCTAACTAACAACATGCAAGCAAGAAAAGATGCCAAGTTAACAACCCCCATACCCAAAGCAAACAATGATAATAGCAAGGGTTGGACATGGACTTCAAAACCTTAAAGAACATTCACTCCTTTGGGAGAGCCTCTCGAGACTGTTTTAAAGACACTTTTAGACAACAAAGTTCTCACAATCCCAGATTCCAAACCATGGGAACTAGTAGTTAAACCCAGGTGGTGGGATGATAATTCCTACTGTGTCTTTCACAAGAACAAAGGACACAAGACTAATAATTGCCTTAAGCTTAAACATGTTATTCAAGATCTCATCAAAGGAGGTAAGATCAAAGTGGACAGACACACTACCAATGAAGATCATACAACATTTAACAAACCGTTCCCTAACTATGACAAAGGGGAAACATCTAAAGGAAAAAGTAATGAAGTAAACTACACTTACTCCAATAATGATAACGTGATCAATATGCTAGACATTAAAAATGAATAAATTAATGTGGTCACAATCAAAGGTGTTTCTTTCCAATCAAATGCAGTGACTCGGAGCCAAGCACAGGTCACAATCAAAGGACCCCCAAAACCAACATCAGTGTCCAAGATTCCTATTATTACTATCCCTAAACCAACAACAAAACATGTGGTTACTATTCCTGCAGCAAAGTATGACTTGGTGGACCAATTGCAATGAACCTCTGCCAAAATTTCCATTTTTGAGTTGCTTAAAATATCCACAGTGCATAGGGAAATCCTAGAACAAGCCTTACACGCTGCAAATGTACCAAAGGACCTTGATATAGACAAATTCCAAGCGATGGTTAATAACATCTCAGTGCCACATTACCTCTCCTTTTCTAAAGAGGATGATAAGTCATTGACACATCCACATAATCAACCCCTCCATATTGAAGTTCTCATTCATAAATCCCATGTTAGACGCGTATTGATAGATGGAGGCGTAGGATTAAATATTTGTACACTTAATCTAATCAAGAAACTGGGTCTCTCAGAACAGACCATTGACTCTAGAAGCAAAATAACTATCAAAGCTTATGACAAGGAAAGAAGATCCTCTAAAGGTCTTTTGTTCTACCCATCAGAGTCAGGCCGATTGAAAGGAATGTCGTATGTCAAGTTATGGATCTACCCCTAGCCTACAACATCCTGTTGGGGAGGCCATGGATTCATAAAATGCAAGCTGTGGCATCTACTTACCACCAGTGTATCAAGTTTCCACATAATGGGGTGGAAGTGACAATTCCTGTAGGTGCTAATTATACTTGTAACAATATCAAAGTAGGTAGTATGATTCCACATAAAAAGGAAGCTATGGATGAAATTGCTCCTGAGACTACCAAGGACATGGTTATGAAGATTTTTGGAAAAAAATTAAAACTTGAAGAAATAGGTATGGGAGAATACAAGCTGGACATGACTCCGTCACTAACAGAACTTCCGGTGTCACCAAGATCCTATGGAAAACCTTTGTTGACATTTACACCTACTGCATGCAAGGATCCAGAAATCCACAAAGCAACTGGTATGATAAAGGCATCCACATCTTCTTTAGATAACACATAAGAACATGCAGTCTTGGACTGGCTTTACAAAGGAGAACCAAAGGAAGCTGAGCTCAAACATGTAGAGATATCCCCAGAACAGTATGGAAAAGGATACAATCTCCTCAAGCAAATGGGATACAAAGGAAAAGGACCTCTAAATGACACAGGAAGAGGACTTATTGAACTTATACACATGGAGTTTAGGAATACCAGAGACAAAACATGACTAGGTTTTAATACTGAATCTAACAAATCTACTTCAAAAGATAGTCTGATCTCTGACAAAGGGAGTGATGAAATAGATGAGATAGTGCTAGAACCATGGCCTTATGAAAGATTATTACATATTGGCACAGATAATCCTGAATATCAAGGAGAGCACAATGTACCAAGATTTGAGGTACCCTTGATAGCAACAGTTATTGAAGACACACCTTGACAACAAGACTCACATCCTAACTGGGGGAAGTTATTCATGATCACACATGTCCTTTATTTACCACACTTTTATCCACAAATAGCTAACCGAGTACACTAGATAACTATTGCTGAATACTTAAGCAGATTTGATGATGAAATCACTGACTTTGATGATTATGAATGGGATGAGCTATCTATCACCATAGAAGACATTGAAATAGATACAATTCACGTGTTTGTGGCTCCCTCAGCACCTCGTGAACATTCTAATTCTACTCCCAACAATAGTGATATTCCTGAAATAGAGGAAGAGTTCCTTCCCCCAATCATTGATGGAGAGACTAGTGTTCTCATAACTCTAGAAGAATATCAGATGCGAAAAGCAAGAAGCCTCCGTTTACGAAGAGATGATGATGAAAGTTCTACTGACGAGTCACTAGAGTTTGGTCCTCATATAACTAACAATGACCCTTTTAATGATGATATAGCTCTTATTGATCTAAACATCAAAGAATTCAACTTAACAGGACATGTCATGTCAGTTAATAGTCATTATGCTAACACGATTATGTCCTTCCCAGAGTCTGATTCCTTGTCTTTGATAAACCCATACCTCATTGATTGGATTAGTATGGATCCTACTCCTATCCTTGACTTTCCCAATGACTATACCTTGGCTTGCTATCTAAATGCTTGTGAACCCTATCCTTCTTCCACCAATGCAAGGAGCATGAACATGTCACAGGAGGATATCAAGTTTCTCAGTCAAAAATTGAAAAAGAAAAAGAAAAAGGGAACTAATGGTGAAAACCACGTTGTGGCAGTGTCAGATCCTAAAATAGTAAAGACAAAAGACGCATCCGATGGTGAAAACCTCTCAGAGGTGCCAAAGGATGAGATTCTTGATATCCTCCCCAAGCACTTTCAGGAAAGGTCTTTAGTTCTAATAGAACCAACATAGCCAGTTAATTTGGGCACAATTGAAGATCCTCAAATAGTACACCTAGCACAATCTTTTTCAGAAGAAGAGAAGACACAGTTCACAGAGTTCTTGAAAGAGAAGAAGATCAACTTCGCATGGTCTTATACGGATATGCCTGGACTAGATCCTGAATTGATAATACACCACTTATCTATAGCTCTCGGGATCAAGCCCATGAAACAAAAACTTAGAAATATGCATCCTCATGTTGCATTGCTAGTAAAGGTGAAGCTAGAGAAATTATTGAAAGTTGGATTCATCAGAGTCATTGCCTACATAGGATGGATCTCTAATGTGGTCCCAGTATCTAAATCTGATAAATCTATCAGGATATGTACAGACTTCAGAGACTTAAACAAGGCATGTCCAAAGGATGACTTCCCGCTACCTAACATTGACATGATCATCGATCTCACAATAGGCTACCAAATGTATTCATTAATGGATGGCTTCTCGGGCTATAATTAGATAAAAATTGTCCCTGAGGATCAAGAGAAAACTACATTTACATGCGCATGGGGGACCTTTTGCTGGAACATCATGCCATTTGGGTTAAAGAATGCCCGTGCAACATATCAAAGAGCAATGAATACTATATTCCATGATATGATGCATAAAACCATGGAGGATTATGTGGATGACACCTTAGACAAATCCACAAAAAAGAGTACTCATATTGTTGACCTATGAAATATATTGGATCATATGGAGCAATTTCAACTCAGGCTCAATCCAAAGAAGTGTGCCTTTGGGGTCCAATCAGGAAAGCTCTTAGGGTTTATTGTTTCAGTGAAGGTAATTGAGGTAGATCCTGCAAAGGTCAAAGCTATTCTAGAGATGATTCCTCCACACATCAGTCAAATGAGGACATTACAAGGGAGACTTCAATCAATCAGGAGGTTCATGTTGCAACTTGCTGACAGAGCACAACCATTTAACAAATTACTACATAAAGGGGTCACCTTCAAATGGGATGAGCACTGTGAAGCCAACTTTAGAGAATTAAAAGGGTACATGGCTACTCCTCCTATTCTTATGGCACCTATCCATGGAAAGCCCTTACTCCTCTATATTTAAACTACAACTACATCACTAGGATTATTGTTAGCACAAGTAGATGAAACTAAGAAAGAAAGAGCTATCTACTACATCAGTAGAACACTAGTTTCCTATGAGCTCAATTACAACATTATTGAGAAAGCATGCTTAGCAGTTGTCTTCACATCACAAAAATTGAGACACTACATGCTCTCACATACCGTAAGGCTCATTTCTAAGATTGATCCTCTGAAGTACCTTTTGAGAAAAACAACATTAACAGAGCATCTAGAAAAATGGGTCCTCATTCTAAGTGAATTTGACATTGAGTATGTAGACAGGAGGGATATTAAGGACAAGTCCTCACAGATCAACTAGCTGATTCACCACTTCAAGATGATGAGCCTTTAAAGATTGAATTTCCTGATGAGACCATTATGCATTTAACTGAGTATCCATGGAAGATGTAATTTGATGGTTCTTTCATGCAACAAGGCTCTGGAGTAGGAGTTCTGTTCATAACTCCTCAAGGCTACAAGATACCCAAGTCTTACAAATTGATGTTTCCATGCACAAACAACATTTTAGAATATGATGCATTGGTAAACAGTCTTAAGCTCTCCATGGAGTGGAAGATTGTAGAGTTACACATGTACGGTGACTCCCAGCTCATTATCAATCAAGTCAATGGAGATTATCAGAAAAAAGATGAAAAGTTGACACCCTACAAACAACTGGTTGATGACCTCAAGAAGTACTTTGTCTTTATCAAATTCCAACAGATACCTAGAACAGAGAACAAAGCTGTAGATGCCATGGCTACATTGGTGTCCATGTTAGAACTGGAGGAACATCAATTCCACTATGACTTCTTGGTAGAAGAAATATCATATCCTACCTTTGATACCTCTGAATACCAAGTAATCTGTGCTTTGAACACCCCAGACCAATCTTGGTATGCTAATATCATTACTTACCTCACTGACCAAACTATTCCCAACAATCTATCAAGAAATGAAAAAAGAGCCTTGATTAGGACAACATTGCGTTATGTCCTCATAACTAATAATTTATATTGACGAGGTCTTGACGGTACACTTCTTAGATGTTTATAACTTGAAGAGTCAGATCACGAGTTAAAAGAAGTCCATGAAGGTGTATGTGGATCACATTTGAACAACTTTTCACTAGCAAAGAAACTGCTCAGAGTAGGCTATTACTGGCCTACCATGGAAAAAGATGCTATTGAATTTTCCAAAACATGTCATAAATGCTAGACACATGGAAATCTCATCCATGCTCCTGCTAGAGAACTTATACCTTTCATAACACATTGACCATTTCAGCAATGGGCCTTTGACCTGGTTGAACAAATATATCCCAATTCTTCAAATGGACACAAGTTCATCATTACGACTACTGAGTATTTTACGAAGTGGGTTGAGGCCGTGGTGCTAATCAAAGCCACTGGAAAACAAGTGGCCATGTTCATTTTAAACTACATTATCTATAGATATGGGATACCCTCTTCAATTGTAACAGACAATGGGGGCCAATTTAAAAATCAAGACATTGATGACCTTTGTGAACAGTTCCACATCACTCAACACCGCTCCTCAATCTATTACCCTCAAGGTAATGGACAGGCTGAGGCATCTAATAAGAATATTCTCAAAATCCTACACAAAACTGTAAGTCTGGTAGAGATTGGCATCTACAACTAAATCTAGCACTATGGGCCTACTGAACAAGTATCAGAACACCAACTGGAGCCACACCATTTTCTCTAGTCTATGGCACTAAGGTAGTACTACCTATTAAGGTTTAAATCCCATCTTTGCGAATATCTTTACAAGGTCTTTTTACTGATGAGAAATACCACATCGATAGGGTGAATTCTTTAGACCTACTTAATGAGCACAGACAACAGGCATTTGATCATCTGAAGGTGTACCAAGAACACATGTCCAAAGGGTACAACAAGAAGGTAAAACCATAGAAATTTGAAGTGGGGGATCTCGTCTTAAAGGAGAATCCTAAAAACCAACCCAACAAAGAACATAAGGGAAAATTTGAGCCTAACTAGCTGGGACCTTATGTTATCACTTCTACTTTTGGAATTGGAGCCTATCAACTGGCTACACCTTAGGGACATGTCCTTCCAGATCCTATCAATACTCTACATTTGAAGCGGTTCTACGCTTGATGTTCGGCTGGCAGAGCCTATACAATGAAAGAGTTCATAGAAAATACCAAAAACATTCAGAAAATTGATCCTGAAGAAATCCAAAAACAATGAAAAAATTCTTGAAGAAAGGTATCCTTGGTGAAAACCTGGTAAACAGGCGTCTTGATGCTACAAAAACATTCAAAAAAGAAAAAATAGCAAAAAATTGAAAAAGAGAAAAGTGCCTTGATGAAAACCTAGTAAAACAAGCATCTTGGTAGGGAAAAAAAAAAGAGAGAAAGAAAAGATCTTGCCAAGTGAAAACCTGGCAATCAGGCATCACTTGTGTTCTGCATTCCATCTATCAATGCATTATTGATACTAAGCCTTCTTGATTACACCTGTGATAAAACATTGACTTTGTTTCCTAAACAACTATCTTATCCTCGCTTGGGATTTGTCTACATTTCTGTCTTAGTATCAAGTCATTCTACAATAAAGGCATCTTTTCCAGTCTGATAGGTGGCGTCTTCTAGGTCATCATAGGATATTTTGTCTCATGACACAATGATACTCGATGTTTTTACCAAACGATCACTTTCATGAAGCAAGGATGACACAAACATTGCACTAACATGACCAGTGTTCCTATGATCCACCTGGGATTGCAAACAAGAATAACATTGTACACAGACATGGAACACATCTTGCTTTAATTCCAACTTTTTGATTGATGAATCTATACTACGCTTGAAAAATGAATCAATAGTATTTATAAATAGTACCTTAAATATAGTTTGATCTTGGTTTGATTATGACTCTTTTATAAACCCATGATGTTTTCACTGGGGGGCATCTAAGTGGTTATAAATTTTATTTGATTGATTCACAATTGATGGTTGTTATGTCTTCTGAGTTACTCCATGATGTCTACGCAAAGACAAAGAGTTGCAAGGACAGGAGGCATAACATTTTCTTGGTTTTCTACATATGGCGATTGTTCCAAATGATCCTATAAATTTCACCTAACTTAGATGCTTATGGTCAGAGCTGCCACTATGGGTGGATAGCCGCATATATCTCGATCTTCGTTATGTGTAAACTACGGTGAGGTTGGAACAATTTCCTTGTCTATTTTCTAACTCAGATTATCGCTAAGGTATACGAAGCATAATGTACCCAAGGATATGAATTTTCAAGGTCATTGCAGGTCCAATATCTTACCTTACCTAGAATCTGATATATTAAAAGGAAGGTGACTATCTTGTCATCTTGGCTTCTATGCCTTGATACCTAAGTCTATTTTTGACATTCCAATAAAATATAGTATTCATACTTTCATAATATCAGTGAGTATTAGTGATGGTTGTACTATCAGGTGGTATCCATTTCGAAAAGTGGCCAATGATGATAAAAATGTCCAATATCTACCAATCAGTGACAAGTCCTAAGAGTCTACATATAGCTACATTTAGAGATTGCATGATGCATTTGTGAAAGAAATAAAAGCATAAGGAATTTGGGCTTAAAAATGATTTCTATTTTTTTTTCTTCTAAATCCAAGTTAATTACATAATCAAATATTATTGATATCAATGATTCCTAAAATCTTTGATCAATCGAGAACAAAATCAAACTCACATTTTGACGTGATTAACTTGGTAAAATTGTGTTTTTTTCTTAAACACACTCCCGTTTCTTCGCTTCTTCTAATCTATTCTTTCTTAACCTACCTATTCCATGCAAATGATACGTTCTTTCCACTGAGGGATTTTATTCTTTTCCTTTGATTTCGTTCTTGAGGGGGCATGATCACACTATCATCAATCAAATTTTTGCTCTAAACAACATCAAAAATGACTTCGTTATCAAACAACTAGGGGCATGATAGTTTCCTTGACTAAATCAGAACTGTTGGATAGAAAGCTTTGGTTCTCATAAGCTGGATATCTTATGTTTCCTCATTTTAAAAGATTCTTATTAAGCTCTTGGCAGCTTCTTACTGACTTTTGTACAACAACCAAGTTCAAAATCAGTATTATCAATCTTTGGACGAAAACCAAGTTCAGAATTGGTATCTTTAAGATCTTTTATTGACCTTTGGATGACAATCAAGTTCAAAGTCAATTCTATCAGTTTAGTTTGATCAAGTGTGAGATTGATCTCATCAGACATTTTGTTTGATCATGAGAAAATTTCTCAATCTTTCTGAAGTCAAAATCAAAAACTTTCTTTGAATCAATGCGCTGCTTGCACATCAATTCAAAGAGGGGAAAATGTAACCACCTAGATTTGGTCCACTCAGACTATAGACCCTAGTTGCCCTAAGTGTGATCATACCCCCAATTATGTTCAAACGACCCTATTACTGCTTGGCATAATTCTTTTGAAATCAATTTAATCTCCTAAGGTGATCAAATCACTAAGTTAATTAATTTTAGCCAAAATTAAATAATCAATCAAACACATGGCTAAAATGATTAATTTTCTAGGAATTAAATAAAATCCTAAAATAAATTGCTCACTTGCAAATGAACCCATCCCCCTAGCCTAACTAATTTAATTAAATTGGCTATAGTCCTATTGATTATGAAAAAGCAATTAAATGTTTAAATAATTAATATTCCTATTTTTGAATGAATTACATAAGTTTTATTTATTTCATTAATATTCCTCTAAACCCTAACCTAACCCACGTCAACCACTTTGACTCTAGGGTCAAACCTATCCCAACCCATTCACCCTTGCTAAATCTAATTCTAATCCTAATTCTATCCTAACCCACCTCCTAATGTTGTCACATTCCATTAAGGAATGATTAAGGACTCCACCCACTTGAGAAAGTCAAGGAATCTCAAGATTCCTTCCTTCAAGTCCACCTTCTCAAGCTTTCCTTACACCCTTCCCATGCTTCTTTAAGGCTCTTATTAATGCCTCATTAATGGAGATTCCTTAAGCCCATGCCTCCACCATGCCTCATTAATGCCCAAGGCATTAATGCCTCTTACACTTTATAAATGAGTTTTTCAACTCCATTAATGCACCTTGTCCCCCCCTCTCTCTCCTCATTCTTCTATAAATAGAAGGTGTTTTTGAGTATAAATAAGCCCATAATTTTAGAATCAAATGCATTGTTATACATTAGAATAAACCTAGACTCATATCATATTTTAGATTTCATATTCATGCATTGTTATTTTCATGCTTTTTAGAGCTAGAATGCATGCTTAATGGTTAAATAGTTTGTTTTTAACTCAAATATTTCATGCTAAGTGGTATATGTCACTGATAGTAGCATAATCTGAGGGCTTTTATGTTACTTATCATACTCTTCTTATTTAGAAAGAAATAGGTCAATTTTAGTTGCTTTATATGCTCATCTAACCATGTTTTCCACTAATGTAATGACCAATTGAAGTGTTGTGTCATAGATAATAGGTGCAATATTTCACACACACACACATAGGTACTTTTCCAACACTACACAAACCAGTGATCACCTTAATTACTTCTTTTGTTATGATGCATTCTCTTTCCAGTATCAATATTTTTCCCTGAAACTGCTTCAACATGAACAACATAAATTCCTTGTCATCAACCATGAGAATTCTCCCCAAATGTTGAGCCTTATCTTTGTCACTTTCTGTATTTTTTCCTTTGGCAATTTGAACTCCAATTTTTTTATTCATTCCTGATTAAATTCCTTCAGCTCAATCCCTTTCTTCACCTTTATTTTCATATTAACATGAGAAATTGATTTTGGTGTCACGATTCTTCATAAATTTCTCACTTAACTACTCTGCATTTTTCCAAATGAAATCCTTCATGCTACAGGACCAAGTGATTAAAAAAAAATTCCTTTAAAATATGCACAAATGTCCATAATTGTGAGTCCCGCTCGAATTGATTATTACCGACACAACCAATGTACTCTTCTTATCAATCATTCACAATCATCTTGTCATCATTAATTATTTACCCCTTTTCATAGTAAAAACCAAATTGCGATTGATACTACTCTGGAATAGGGGAGGTGTAATATTTAAATTGTTCAGGACTCCTCCTGAGCCATAACTCTTAACTCAGTTGTCGGTAGGACTAGCATTGTGATCCGGTACCACTGAACTATCTACACCGTCATATTTATTTCTCCATTCCATGTTCTACTTATGATATATACTAGATTGTGCAATATGATTATCACATCCAATACTTGTTGGTACACTATCAGACTTGCATGATTTAGCATAGTGACTTGTTTGACCACACTTGAAACAACTCAAATTTATTTTCCCATACATTATTGATTTATCTCTACATTGATTTTCCTTGTGAACAAAATTATCACATAAATATAAATTTCCTTGAAATATATTAAGGATTGCATTCTTTTGTTCTTGCTATGATCCTTGATTCTTATATTTACTTGCTTTATAACCAATTTTGTGATAGTTGAAGCATTGAGCATTTTGCACCTTTCTCATTTTACAATCTACTTCTTTATAACCAAAATTTTTGCAAATATAACAACAACCATTGAAAGATAAATACCTTTGAGAATTTGGTTTTCTTATCAGTGTCCTTCTTACAGGTGTGTTTTGATTTCTTATTTTATTTGTTGCCTAAACCTTTGCATCTTTCTTAACCATCGCTTCTTTTTCATTGTCATTATGATTTGATCATTCACTGATAAAACCTACTCTTTCTTTGGCTTTCTGATCTTTTGGTATGCCTTGTAATTGATCCAAGATAACGTTGTTTTCACATGCCTTAGTCTCTTCCTTTAGACTCTTCAATTCCAACTCTATTTTCTAATTTTCTCTGAACTATTTCTAATCATTTCCTTGAATTTTTCTTCTATCACCTTCCATTCTTCCAATTTTGTTTCAAGTTCTAATCTTGCGATCCAAGCATTCTTCATCTTGTATCATGATCCCTTTCTGATGAGATCTTCTTTTCAAGTATTTCCATCATCTATCTTTATGTTTGATTCCAGACTCAAATTTGCACCGATGTCTCTTATTTTTCTCATATTTGTTAGTTCCTATTCCAGTTCAATAATTGTTTCCTTTGATAATTTAAACTCTCAACTAACTTCCTTATGCCTTACTTTAATCTTCTTAATCTAATCTCTTAACTTTTCAATGCAAGCATTTGTTTCTTTTATATTTTATTTCATCTCTTCATTTTCTGATTCAGTATCTTCAATATCACTCATCACAATTTTCCAATCTTCTTCAATGAAATATTCTCCTTCAATTTGTTCAAGCTTCCAAGATCTCCCTCAAGTGGTTAAGCTATGTCTGCAAGGGACTAGGCTTTGATACCACTTCTTGAACATGCCGAATAACTGAGCGAGGGGGGGGGGGGGGGGGGAANGGGTGAAATAGTTATTCCCACACAACTTATAGACCTTTTCTTCTATCAGTCAACTCATAAAATCAGTATTAACAACTTTAGATTTATTGGTTAAGCACATCAAACATCCACATAAAATGTAAGCATTAAAAACATAGAAACACCGACATAGAGAGCACCATGATTTTTACGTGGAAACCCAAGATGGTAAAAACCATGAAGAAGCTAATTGTCATTAAATTTAAAATACCTTTTAAGGTGACACCAGTATGGTGATATTTACAATGACTCACTACTGGTACTGCACACTGCTAATACATAGGCTCACTGTCGATACACAAAGGCTTACTATCGAAAGATATGAGAAGAGATTGAATATGCCACTAAGATCAACTGACTGCTATGTTCAAATACATATCTCCTTCGCATAAATTTTTAGTCACTTCGCATAGAACCCGCATCAGTCACTTACTCCCACATCAACAATGTCACTTCCACACTGATTCAATTCACACACCATTATCCGGATATAAAGTTCTTCTTTATTTATATTAGTATCTAATCTTACATAAGTTGGCTTCACACCAAACGTATGACAACTCTAATGCTAAGAAGATTACAATTTTATTTAATACATAGCATCAGTCCTAAATCTAGGACATACATAAGACTAATTACATGCTATATTACTACCCACAAATAGGTCGTGCTTAAGGTGTTACAATTCATTTTACCAAAGCCATCTGAATGCCACAACCAAGACTAAAAGATGAATACATAAGATAAATGTTTCCACTAGATGAAAGATGTCCACAGTATGTTGTGACCAAAGTACCAAAACCATTTGATGAACTTGCACAACTATCTAGATACCAATAGAAACTATGTAGCCAACACAAGCACTAGAAACCAATAAAATAGTCCATGTGAAACACCAAAAATATGCAAGTGTACCAAAATAAATAGATCATTAATAGGGAAATGTACACTACCAATGAATACCATGAAAAACAAAAAATTTCATGTTGAACCTCTCTTTGTGCGCGTGAAATGTGGACCTCTAAAAAACAAAGACACTTCAATAGGTCATTGTGTGATTAATCTAAGAAAACATTAAAATAATAAATAGTAAATTAATCTAAATCGACCTATTTCATTCTAGTAGGAAGGAGTATGAGTTTTCTTTTCAGGTCATCGCAAACCCAGTGACTTGACACTGTCTAAATGAAGGATTTGAAAATGATATTAAGCTATTGATGCAAGTACAAGAAAGTTTATCCAATGATTAGCTAAGTTGGTTTTAGAACCCAAAAGAAAGTGTTCCTAGATTATAAATTCAAATATTTGAAACATGTAAAATATACTAAATGCTTTAATGCTTTAATGAAAATGATAAACAAAAACCTGCATAATAACTCTACTCAAATTCTTGGATCCTTTGTGATGAAATGAAGTCGTCTTTTATAGAAAATCTCTGTCAAACTGGCGATCGAGATTGAACTTTGAAGAACAGAAGGGATTCAATTCAAAGAAGCACAATCCATGTGCAAAGAAGGTCATTGGTTGAGAGGGTCAGTTATCTCAAAAGACTAGTCATTCATTCAGGAAACTTCTAAAGTTGAATGAGGAGTTAACTGAGTCAGCTTTCAGTTAACTGGATTATTTCTAAAATGGGGAGAAGAAGAGACTTAGTTAATTGAATAAGACTGATTTGTCTCTAATTTGATGTTTAGGCAACTGAAATGATGACATAAAATGCATTTTTGAATATTTAAATTATTTAAATGCACTTTTACTCAATTTATTAATATTAATTCTTTTTTGAATTTAATTGACAATTATCTATTTATTTAGTCAACATACTAGGATATTAATTAAATAAATGATATAAGGTTAATTTGCCAATATTTTAGGATTTAGGAATTAAATAGTTAATCAAGTGCGATGATAGATTAGTACCTAGGGTTTAGGTCAGTTTAGACTGAAGATGTTGAATTGCCTTTAGGTTTAAGACTTAGGAGATTGAGATTAGGGTTTTCTTGATGAGAGATCAAGATTAGGTTTCTAGGATTTAGATGACTATTTTTAGGTCATTACATTTTCCCCTCTTTGTATTGATGTACAATTAGCGCATTGATTCAAAGAACAGTTATCGACAAGATGAAGAATAGTTTGATGTGAAGTGATGAAACCATTCTTTCAAAGAAGAGTGACTCCAAGCTTGATTGGATGAAGATTGATCAAAAGATATAGAAGAAAATGCCCAGTTTTATTTGAAGCAATGAAAATGAACATATGGGAAACTCTTAAACCTTTTGATTGGTTTGAAGTAATACCGAGTTTGATTTGATGTGATGAAACTGATTATCGTTAAGAGATCGACTAGCGAAATTGACTTGATTTGATGCGATGACACCAATTTGATCAACGTGTCTATTTTTAGACATGAATGACTCGTATAAGACCGATCTGTCCGATTTTGAGTGTATCCATTACTGTATAAGAAAATTTATTGGGTTGCTTTAATTAAAGATAATCTCAACTTGATGTGATGCGATGAAGCTGAGATGTCCCTAGCGATGGGGTCTTTCTTGATGATGTGATCACTGAATTATTGATGTCCTAATATTTCCCCCTTAGGAGTAGAATAGAATTGTGGCTAGGTGCCCCAGTGATCGAAAGAAATTTGACTGATTAAACTCATGCCAGAAGAAAGTGATATGATCTTGAAGAGGTTACAAGCGTTTAGGACCCAATCTGCACTTGTTTTGAGGTCTTGTTGACCAAAATGTGACCAAAATTTGGTATGGTTCAACAAATTTGACCAAAATTTTGACACATGGATTGCTTGGAATAAAATTATGAGTGATTTCCATTGGTAGAGAGAGTCAAAAAGACTAATTACGCAAGCGGTCAACTATGGTTGACTAAAAAAGTCAACTATCAAATTTGATAAGTAAAACGATCTCAAATTTCAATTTTGATCCTGAAAATGGAATCAAGACGGTCAAATTAGCCAAGGGTGCAATTTTTACGTCAATCGAAGCAAGTTGAAAATTAGCTCAAAAACCTATATAAAGGCCAAAAGGGTCATTCAATTCATTTCATCATTTTCAAGTTTCAAACCTTCTCTGAGAAAAATGGTGGTCCCCATTAATACTCATTTATTCAAGCACCACCGTGTCCACAACCGGCCCAGGACCTATCGAGTAGCGATAAGTGCATGACAATCCTCCTGTTTAATTCATGTTTTGTCAATTTTCATTGATTTTTCATTATTTTGGCACATTTTTTTAATTTGAATCCTCGGTTTCTTGTACGAGTCATAGGGAGGGCTTGGATAAAAATTGATCCCATGTAATTACTCATATGAACCCATTACATTTGTCATATTCCATGTACCCAGAACTTGTACGAGACCCTTCAAATTAGACCTTTTTCTCGTATCATCAAATTTAGGTGCTCGTATCAGCTTTGTTACTCATACTACCCTTTGTAAATACTCGTACAAGACCTGATGCCAGTTATTTACTTGTATTCAAAACAATGTTGAATTTTGAGCTCGTAAACATAAAATTTTGATGCTTTGTTGTTTGTTTCTGCAGGAGCGATTACCGAATATACAGTTCCAGATGACGTATCCTCCTACAATGCACTTGGTAGGGAGATTAGCTGATGATTAGAGGGTTGTCATCATAGAGTGCGGATTTGGACAACTTATGAGGATCCCTGAGATCAGGGTGAACCGTGGTTTGCTCACAACCATTTTTGAGAGATTCCACAGTGAGCATAACACCTTTCATCTTCCCACTAGAGAGATCACAGTGACTCCTGAGGATTTGTATTACATCCTTTGTATTCCATTTAAAGGATATCATGTGCAGTAAGAGAATGCTTAGCGACCAAGCATGCTAGCACTTCATCAAATCTTCACAGACAAGGAGATTTTGGAGAAATGGGTGTCATGGGACACCATGATGAGTAGGTATGCTGAGAAATATCCTCTTTCTTGAGTTATGGAAGGCCTCATTGGCTGGTTTATTATGCTAGATAGGGGACAACAGGGATTTTAGTCTCAATGGGGGTTGATTCAGGAGGAGTTGTTGGATAAGCCAGTGAAGCTGGGTTTGGAATCATGTCTATTGGCTCATCTATACCATGAGCTCCATGAGATTTTTTATCGTGAGGCTAAGAGCCTCACAACAAGTGTTTTGGTTCTGTAAGTCTGGGCATGGGAGCACATTCCCATATGCAGGCCATGGTATATGATGTTTTATAAGAGGGGCATCCTTTTATTTACATATAGGAAGGTTATATTACCCAGCCCCACTTGAGGAAGATAGAATATTGGCGGTGACATTTTGATGACCTCATAGTGGTCACATGGTGGCCATACAGAGGTACTAAGGCATGGGGTGACTGGCGGTCGTAGAGCTATGATATTTTTATTATTCATCTACTGATTGAACATACCCCCTTGGTGATAAAGTGATTTATGGTGTCCTAACTGCATAGGCATTTTGGCAGACCACAGGCTGTATCTTTTGAGTTTGCAGCTTACACTCAGTTTTCTGATGAGACACAACAAGGGTGGGGGCCTGATTAGTATATGGGACAATAGTACAGAAGCTCCATGACTTAAAGCGAGTTCTGTGGGATTACCTAGAGGCAATAGAAGATGCAAGGGTGACCCTAGAGTACCGATATTACATCATACAAAACCATTTTCCATGATTTATAGATTCAGCTACCCCGACGCCAAGGATAGAGGAGGGAGGACCTGCCTCAACTGACATACCAATAGCAGTACCTAGGAAAATAGGAGGGGATCCTAAGGCTAGATCGAGAAGAGTAGTGTTAATAGTAGGGAAACACCACAAAGGGGAGGTCGGTAGTTTGGGTTTAGTGGGAGGGGATGCCCCAGTAGGTGGACAAGAAGTTCCCACATTTTAGGAGGTCACACGATAGGTTCGACATCGGTGGGATAGCCAGGGAGAGAAGGCCGAGTAGGCCGAGGGAGAGGGTCAGAGGCAACAGACACCTTAGGATGTCATTCTCTCACTTAGGGAGAGGGTCTAAGGTCTCCAGATAGATGTGGCCATGGGTCAGACATGGATAACCGAGCGAGATCAGTGCAATGTTGATCTTATTACTGATAGGGATCATAGGCTTTCTGCCATGACCAACGAGCATGAACATTTACAATGCATAGCCACCCATGAGAAGAGTAGAGCTTCATATTATGTGGTAGCCTATAGTTTTGTAGTTGTAGTAGAGCTTCATATTATGTGGCTGCCTACAATTTTCCTAGTTTATGGCTCGCTCTGAGGGTGATCGCATGCCATGGGTCGATGAGGCCATTCCTCCACCATAATATATTCCTGTCGATGCTGAGGACATGGCTAAGAGATATCTTTTATTGATTTGATACTTTTTTATATCTTCTAATAGTGTACCTATTTTTTACTTTGTATACAATGACTTGCTTTGATGATTTTGGATATCTTGAGATTTTGATGTACTCCTGGCATTGATTATATATATAGACATATGATTCTAATCTCATTGTACTTGTATTCACTAATTCTTATGAGATATTTATGAAGTTCTATATGGATGTACTTATTTTATGATCATGTATGGATTATGATGCTTTATGGATGGTTATGCAGATGTATATGTAATGTTTATGTGAATGGATATGGTATTACTTATGATGATGTCATTGATATGCGATGTTTTTATTTCCTTTTTTTGATGCATATATATGGATGCAACTGAATTATGTGATGTATATGAAATGTAAAATGATCCTATGTGATGAGTTATATGATATGAAATGGATATGAAATGCAATGGATATGATGTACAATGCTTCTAACATCTTTTGCTAGAATTTTTTTTATCAATTACATAGGTGCTCGATCATGTCTCCAAATTCAATGCATAACTTGACCACTTGACAAAGGAAGAGTGATCGGTGAGAGATTTAGATCCCATATTAGAGAGAGAGAGAGAGAGAGAGAGAGAGAGAGAGAGAGAGAGAGAGAGAGAGAGAGAGAGATTATGATGTTCTTACACTATGTAACTACAATGCAAAAACTAACATGAATGCAACCTAGGACTTAGTCAATGGGTTTGATCATTTTCATCATTGAGCGTTTGGAACATCAGAGTTGATACAACCCTTACTAGCACCACTGCGACCATAAGGATATGAGTATAAATTTCATCAAACAAAGTGTGGGAAACCAATGTAAGCATCGATCTATTAAAGCCAAGAGGACCTAGACATTGTTTCCTATTGATGTTGCAAGGGTACACCTATATCGAGGTATACAAAGCCGAGATAACCATGAGTGTGATCTTGCGTAAACAGGCAGATTAATAATAGTCAAGGAGATAGTTTCAACCTCACCTTGGCACCCAAGTAAATGGAATAGAGGTATGTGAGACTTTTCCACCTTTATGTAGAAGGTCTTATCAGAGATACCCAATGTACTTGATGTTTCTTGATCATCAGGACCACACAAACAAGAAGCAATCAAAGAAAATATTAGTGAAAAGCATTGATAATAGACATCATCCAATAAAAAGTTCAACATATATTCAACAAGTTTTGGTGATCATTTCATGTTTGTTTGTGTGGGGTGTTGAGAAACACCATTGTTATTATGAGTTCATCATGCTTGATTGTTATCGATCTAGTGCTTAGGTTTACGTCGTGTTATCCAATGTGTGTTGAGAAACACAGATGTATCCAAATAGGTAGTGTTAAGAAACATTGTTGATTAGGGAGTTGAGAAACACCATTGTGTCAGTAGTGAACTATCCTTCAAAAATGACTAACACACTGACTCTGGTTTGGTTTATTGATGATTAACTTGGGGCCCTTGCCCCCTAGTAACTAACTTCAATTCAAAATGAATGACTTGACTCATACTCCTAGGAAAAAGTCAATTAGATTTCCCCTAGACTATGACTTTGGATCGGTTTCAATCCATGAGGGTTCTCAGAAGAACCAAAGGTGTAATGAAAGTGACTAAAAGGTGTGCACAAACTGAAGTAAATAAAAGGAAAGCATGAGGGATTACAAGAGTAGCATTGATAGATGAAGCACTTGAGTACAAGAGGTGCATGTTTAACAAGTTTTCACCTACTTTGGAAAGATTCTATTTTTTTTACCAATGTGCATGTTTACCAAGTTTTCACCAAGGTGCTTTTTTTTTTTTTGTATTTTTCTCTTTTTTTTTGTTATTATCAAGGCGCCTATTGCTAGGTTTTCACCAAGATAACCATTTTTGAGGAATTTTTCCAATTTTTAGCTTTTCTCAGAACCATATAGATATGTACATATTGTTGGACACTGAGAATGCTCAGGTGTAGAACTTCTTCAGATGGAGAGTTTTGATGGGCTCTAAAAGTTGTTCTCCTTC
Organism: Thuja plicata; assembly: GCA_018584345.1. Lineage (NCBI taxonomy): Eukaryota > Viridiplantae > Streptophyta > Pinopsida > Cupressales > Cupressaceae > Thuja > Thuja plicata. The sequence continues at coordinate 476,060 of MU224277.1, forward strand.
TGGTGTGGAGAGTCGATAGGATTTAGAGCCAAATGTTGCAATTATAATATACGGACCCAACCAGTTGGGTTCAAACTTCCCCTTTTTTCTCTTAATGTGATTGATTGTGAGGATTTTCTCTCAATACTAGGTCACCAACCTGAGGTTCTCTTGGATTGACCTTTTTAATGTATCCTCTTGACATTCTCTTATGATAGGCTCTAAGGTGATCAAATGCCACTTGCCAAAGCTCATCTAGTAGTTCCAATTCTTGTAGTCTTGAGATCCTACGCTCTTCATCGGTAACCATTCTATGTAAAGAAACCCTCAGAGATGGGATTTCTACTTCTATGGGTAAGATTTCTTTTTCTCCATATACCATAGAAAAGGGTGTTTCCCCAGTAGGCATTCTGATGCTCGTTCTGTAGGCCCATAATGCAGGATTGATCTGTAGATGCCAATCCTTTCTAGACTTGTTCAGAGTATGGTGCAAGATCGTTAGTATATTCTTGTGTAAGGCCTCAGCCTATTCATTTCCTTGTGGGTAGTAGATGGAAGAACAATGTTGCTTAATTTCTAACTTATCATAGAGTTTGTCTATATTACTGCTCTTAAACTTCCCTCCATTATCAGTTATAATGGATGAAGGAATAATTTATCGACACATTATGTGGTTCAAAATGAATAGGGCCACTTGTTGTACAATTTCTTTGGTGAGTGGGACTACTTCAACCCACTTAGTGAAGTATTATGAGGTAGTTATGATGAACTTGTATTCGTTTGAAGAGGACGGATATATATGCCCGATTAGGTTGAATGCCCATTGCTGAAAGGGCCAATGTGTGATAAAAGGAATAAGCTCCATGGATGAAGCATGTATAATATTGGCATGAATCTGAAATTTCTTACATGTCTTGGAATATTTGATTGCTTCTTTCTCCATGTCTGGCGAATAGTAACGAGCTCTTAGCAATTTTTGGGCCAGAGTCAGACCATTATAATGAGAACCACAAATACTATCATGGACCTCACCTAACGCATGTTTGAACTCTTCCTTTTCTATACACATAAGAAAAGTACCATCTATCCCTCATCTATACAAGTCATTCACTATGAGAATGCATCATGAGGCGTTGTTGATTAGGTGTCCTTTTTCTTTACGAGTTAGCGCATTAGGAATGACATGATGACATAGGTAGGCATAAACATGTTGATAGGGGGAGGATTCATTTCATATGAAAAAATAAATCATGTGGGATTAAGGGGAGTTATAAGTGGGGAAATGAAGCTCTTCCACCATGAACTCATATCGGAAGTCTTGTTGTTGTTGTTGTTGTGAGGAATCCAATGTAGCCATTATATCGACAACTCTATTTTGTGTCCTCGGGATTTGTTGGAACGTGATGAAGGTGAAATAATTTTTGAAATCATAAAACATTCTTTTATAAGGTATGAGTTTATCATCCTTTGTCTAATAGGCATCGTTGATTTTTTTGATCACTAGTTGGGAGCCACCATGAACGTGCAACTCAGAAATGTTCCATTCAATAGCCAGTTTAATCTCGTTCACCAAGGATTCATATTTGGCTATGTTGTTTGTACAAGGGAACAAGATCTTGTATGCCTTTAGAATATAATAGATCTGAGAAGTGATGAGAAATACACCTATCCCTGAACCCTATTGTGTGAAAGAGCCATCAAAGAACATTTTCTAGGATATGTGAGTTATGTGCAAAATAGATCCGTCAGGAAATTAAACATTGATGGGTTGATCATCCTGTAGTGGAGCTTCAACCAGTTGATCTGTGATATCCTACCCTTTGATTGCCTTATGTTCAACATATTCAATTTCAAAATCACTGAGGAGCATGAACCATTTTCCTAACCTTCCAGTTAAGGTGGTTTTGCGCAAGAGATACTTCAATGGATCGATCTTCGCGACCAGTCGTATAGAGTGTGCCAACATGTAATGCCTCAATTTTTGAAATGCGAACATAACTACTAGGAAAGATTTATCAATCTCTCAATAATTCATATCATATGAGACCAAGGTTATACTAAAGTAATATATGGATCATTCTTTATTGTTCTCATCTTCTTGTTCACAGAGTTCCCCCAGTGATGTTGTGGTGATTGAGATGTACAAGATAAATGGTTTTCCCTATGTAGGAGGCATCAACACTGACAGGTTTTCCAAGAATTATTTGATCTAATTGAATTTTTTGTTACACTCCTCATCCCATTGATATGTTACTCCCTTGCATAAATTTTTGGTAAATGGTTGTGCCTTATCAGTCAGTTGTGAGATGAACCTCCTGATAGATTGAATCCTTCCTTGGAGTGTTCTCATTTTACTAATGTTCTTGGGCGGTAAAATTTCCATTATTGCCTGTACCTTTGCAAGGTCCACCTCGATGTATTTTTATGATATGATGTATGCCAACAATTTTCTAGATGTTACGCCAAATGCACATTTCTTTGGATTCAGCCTGAGCCTGAACTGTTCCATTCTGTCAAGGATTTTGCCCAAATCTTGTAGATGTGTGGATCTTTTCATGGTTTTTACATGAGTATCATCCACATAATCCTCCTTGTTTTTATGCATCGTATCATGAAAGATCATTGTTACATCTCTTTGATAGGTAGCACCTGCATTTTTCAATCCAAATGGCATGACATTCCAACAGAAGGTCCCTCAAGCACATGTGAATGCACTCTTTTCTTGATCCTTAGGAGCAATTTTGATTTGATTATATCCTAAGAAGTCATCCATTAGGGAGTACATGTCGATATTGGGCAGAGGAAATTCATCCTTCAGACATGATTTTTTGATATCTCTGAAGTCAGTGCACACTCGAATGGACTTATTTTCTTTTGACATAGGCACATTGTTCGAGATCCATTATGCGTAATTAATGGCTTTGATGAACCCAACTTTGAGAAACTTTTCCAGTTCTTCTTTTACTACTAGAGAAACGTGAGGATGCATATTTCTGAGTTTCTGCTTCACTGGATTGAATCTAGGTGCAATTGAAATATGGTACATTATAAAGTCTAGATCTAATCCTAGCATATCTGAGTAAGTCCATGCAAAGTTGATTTTATTTTCTGTAAAGAATTTTGTGAATTATTTTAGCTCCTCTACTGATACAAATTATGCCAAGTGGATTATATGTGTGGATATTCCTCAGTTCCAATGTTCACAGGTTGTGTTGGCTCAATTATCACTGATGACCACTCCTAAAAGTGACTAGACATGATATCAAGTACCCCATCCTTTAGCGCCTCAGAGAGGTTTTCACTGTTGGATGCATCTTTTCTTTTTACTATTTTGTGTTATGAAATTGCCACAATGTGGTTTTTTCCTTTAGAATGTTTGTTTCTTTACATTTTAATTTTATGACTGACATACTTGATATTCGCTTCAGTTATGTTCACGCTTGGTTCACTGGTGGAAGAGGTGATTGGTTCAACTGCATTGAGGTAAGAAGCTAATGCATACTCATTAGGGAAGGTGTGCATATTCATGGGTTGTTCTTGTAAGCTCCATTCAATGAGTTTGGGATGCATAAGTGACAGGGATTCCACAAGTTCAAGGGTGTTCATGGTATGTTCATCACAAACTTGGACCATTAATTAAAGTTCTAGATTGGTACCATGTATAAACGCGTTCAAATCGGTTATATCCTTAATGAAATCATCAAAGCCCATGTCAGGGATTTGAGAATATAACTTGTTAGACCTAATCCATGAGCCTTCACCTACCTCAAGTGAGGTCACATATTATTGTACGGTATCAACCTCCTTATCTTGGGTTTCCTCATATAGACTATCAAACTCATACTCATGAGAGTCTGTTTCAGCTTGGTCTACCATGTTTAGGATATGAGTGAAGTATAGTCTTTGTCTCTAATTAGGATGAGTCTTTCCTAAGAATTATGAAATGCTTATGTGTTCTTTCCCTTCATCATGACTGCGCTGGAAGGTTGAAGGTTCCGCTTGATCAGGAACCATTGGTTGTTCTTCTGGGATATTCTCTTCAGTAGTATTGACCTGAGGATTTTTTTTCCTTCTTCCACATTGAGAAGAGACTAGATGCACAAAGGAATGGGAGAAGGATATTCATCTTCCTCATTAGAGTCATCCCACTTGTAGTTGGTTGTGTCTCTATTTCACTTTTCCTCAGTTGATAAGAATCCTAGACCAGTTATATTCCTAAAACTTTTGTGTTTGAGAGAAATGGGTTCCAAGAGTCCATTTTGATTACATCCTATAGGTCCTTTTCATGGATAACCCACGTGTTGAACCAATTAAAATCCCTTTCCTTATTTTTCAAGGGATATCTCGCAATGCTTTATATCATTATCCTTAGGTTCTTTGTATAGCTATTCCAAGATGGTTTTATCTTCATTTTCATCCTTCAGTGGCACAGTTGCCTAGATAATGCCACCATCATAGATTACTTCCACTGGCATTATTGATGGTTTCATCTCTTCTAAAGGTCTCCCATAGGACTTGGGTGAGGTAGGAAGAGATGTTACTAATAGAACATTTTCCACTATGTATCCACCCATGCTAGTGTCTTTAATTTTTAACTTCTTCTCCATTTCTTTCATCAACTCGCTGACTAAATCTGAAGTTGAAGCTTCTCTATTGTGTGGAATGAGAGTTTCAATTGCCTATCTTAGTGAATTGCAATCATAGCTATAATATTTAGGAATGGTTACTTCAACACCATTAAAAGGGAACTTTATGCACTGGTGATAAGTAGACGGGACAACTTTCATCTCATGGATCCACAGTCTTCCCAACATATATTTTATGCCAGTGGAAGATCCAACACCTGATATACAAGCTCTCTTTCTATAGGTCCCACTCAGATAGGTAGAGTCATGAGACCTTTGGAAGATCTCTCATGTTCATTGTGTGCCTTTATTGTGATTTTAATTTTAGGAATGACATATTATGAAAAATCAAGTTGTTCTATCAGCTTGTAAGTACAAATATTCAACCGTATGTCTCCATCTATCGAGAACTATTTGAAACGATGCTTGTTAATAATGACTTTGATGTGCAAGGGGAGATTGTGAGGGCAACTCAGAGAATTATCATCTTCTTCCAAAAATGACAGGTAGTGAGGTGAGATCAAGTGACCCACCATGGATTGAAAGTGATCCAAATCCAAGTCCTTAGGGACATTGGCCGTGGACAAGGTTTTGTCTATAATCTCTCTGTGAGATGGAGAGATCTTGAGCAATTAAGAGATTGAGCTATGAGCATTCATTCTCTGTAATTTCTTGATAATGTTGTAGTCATCAGCATGAGACAAAGTAAGTTGTTTGGAGTTTGACACCGTCGACGCAGTCACCGTTAGTTGTTTGTTGGTCGATGTAGAAGGTTTGGATGTCATTGGTTGGTTGGTAGATAGAGAGGGGTTGGAAGTTTCAACTCCTCTCAAGTTGACCTTTTATTGTGCGTGGGTTAGAGCGTTAGCTACTCTAGACTCTTTCTAATTTTTCTTGACAATGATAACATTGCAATACTCGAGAGAGAGACCGGCTCAAGCATGTGGATAGTGTTATATCATTGGTTCTCTATGTGTGTTTAATTTTATCACCTTGCTTGGAGATTTCTTCTTTCTCATACTCAGGCAAGGGGTTTTTGAAAACTCTATGATCATCATTCATGGCATGATTGCCAACTGTAATTGTCTCATTGTCGATGAGATCTTGGATCTCATATTTGAGTCTCATGCAGTTCTTCGTTGTGTGTCCCTTATTCCTATGTAACTCACAATAGTCATTGTCACTCCACCATTTTGGTTTGACTTCTATTTCATATGGTCTGGAGTTATCTGGGAATTTGATCAATTTATTTGCTAGTAGAGTCTTAAGCATTAATTCATAGGCTTCCCCCAAAGGAACAAAGTTTTATTTACACTTGATCCAAGGTTTATCCTTCATGAGATTAATGGTTCCTTTGGAAGGAGATTTAGTGGTATTTTGAACAAATTTTAGGGCCTTTGTGCCACTTGTCAGGTTCAAGACCACTAGTTTTGGTTGAGGAGCAATGTGATCAACTAATCCATCATTTACCACATGTTTGTTTTTGTTCCAGTATTTGCTTTTATCTTTGGAACTGGAATCATACTTTCTTTCCTTGTAAAGGGTGACCTCACCCTTTCTAACAAGCACGCCCTCTATTTTCAGTGCACTCTTCACTAACTTATCAAAAGTTGGTGGATCTTGCATCTGAATAGGGAAGTTATATTTAGATAGAAACGTGTTGGTGAATATATCCATTTTCTCAGACTCAGGTATGAGACATGGATATCTAGAAAAGACTCTCCTCCATCGTTGAAGGAAAGTTAGGAAAGACTCTCCCGATTTTTGTTTGACATTCCACAGATCAATCATTGTCACATGATTTTTTATGTTGTACAAGTACAGTTGTAAAAATAGATTTATCAGTTCATCAAAAGTTTTGATTCTAGTGGATAACTTTGAAAACCACTCTATGGCTTGGCCACCTAGACTTTGGGGAAAGAGATGCATGAGGTATGTCTGTTTGTGCATAAATTTAGTGCATAGAGCACATAATTCCTGGATATGATCACGTGGATCAGATTGACCACCATATTTGTCAAACTTAGGAATTTACACTCCACATGGGAACAAAAGTAAGTAAAAATATTTTGTCAAAAGGAAATGGACATATGGTGTCCATAGAGTATTTCATGGTCACTTTCTCTTTTTCCTTTTTCATCTCTTGCATCCCATTTTTCAAGGCTTGTAGTTGATTTTTTCATTATTTCCAAAGGATTTTCTTCATCTCTAGTGATGACGTCTTCAACCATGTATTGTGGAGGAAGTTGGGCTCCTTGTTGTGCCAGTTGAGAAAGTATTATTCCTTGTCTCGATTCATGATGGTTTTCATCATCTGAAGAAATTCTCTGTCATTTTACATCTGGTGATACTGGCCTCATGAGGCTCATAATCACCTGAGGAGTGTTGACTATTAGTAGCTTGGGCACTAGCATTGTGATCCTTGCACCTAGGCTGATTTTGACCTTGTCTTTCTCCCGACATACTTGAATTGGGTGATCTATTTTGAAGGGAGAATAACGTGTTTGTAATCTATGGTTTCTCTAAGAAAGAGGGTTTTCTTCAAATGGAAAGTATTGTCTCTCTTCCTCTTGGAATTTTCTAAGAGATCTTTTAGTTTAGATAGGCATAAATCAACTGATTTTCCCAACAGGTGCTGAGGTAACACCGACGTGCTGACTAAATCCAAGTGACAGAAGGATAATTTCCAACTAAGAAGGAGAAGCAAAAGACTCAAATTTTGAGTCAAGGTCAACAAACCTACACTCATGACTCAAAATAAGGACAACATAGACACAAGATGATTGAATTGACGGTGACAGACTGATCAATTTACTAGCACAAAAAATTGAGGTTCACGATAACATAAGTCAAACTAAAAACATATTATAACCACTGAAAAAAACTAGGACGAACTCATTATTCTAGATCACAATTGCAGGAGACAACACAAATCCTAACCAAAGATCTGGTGAGCAGTAAAATCAATTCAAACAAAGAATTTAGACAAATTTCTCAAAAATAATATGAGTGAGAACAGAATCGTACAAGTATTCCTTACGGGTGATACAAGAAAATAGGTTTCTCATACAGGGGTGCATACGACAGATCAGAATAGGTTAAAACTTGTAGGAAATGCACACTCCTATAGGAGTACTCTCACCAGGTGATACACACATTCTCATCGGGTGGTACGAGTAAATAGAAGCAGGATCCTAACTCGTACGAGTTAGGATACAAGGTCGTATGAGAATTGTGTTTTCTTCTCTCTATTGCACTATTTTCCAATTTTTGAATTATTATTTTAGGTTTTTAGGCACATTTAACACATCAGAGACCAGAGTAACTCAAGAACAATAGGAAAACACTAGATTTTCAGGATATTGGCTGAGTATAAGAATCCTTGCTCACAAACTTAGGTACACACCCAAGAGATAATAAAAAAATAGTCAAAACCAGCCATGAAATGGGTTTAGTAATGTCATATTATCTGACTCCAAGTGCTAATGGGGGAAATATATGGTGAGTCTCTTGGAGGAGTTACTATCTCCCTTACACTTAAATTATCCCACTTTTAGAGGTGATCTGGGTGGCTGCTATTCTATATTTCTTAGTAAGGGTCTCTGTTTGAATACATCATTTGTGTCTGTGCAAGCGTGATTGAGGCGTATATCCCCACAAAGCACCTTAGCATGAGTAGTCATGACAATGTGATCTAGACTTGAAGGTCCTACTATGTGTTAGGCGAGAGCCAAGAATAATCTCAAATGGTATTCATCTTTCAAGACTTTAATCTCAAGGAAGCGATATATTTATAGTGAGTTGGAGTGACTTGGCATTATCTCATCCTCACTTGGGTCATTCTCACAGGGAGATTACTTTTTCCCACTGTGACATGCCCTCTACAAGGTGATCAAACTGTAAACAAATGAAAACCATGCTTCTGGATTTTTTATCATCCCTAAACGGGTGAGAGAGAATAATCTCCTAACATCATTCTCATTTCAAACACATCAAGACAAGGTTCTTTAATTAAATGTCTTGCATGTGAGGTTCCTACTTTAATAAAAACAAATAGAATGTTATCTCAATATGTGATTATGCAACTTGCAAGACATCGTCAGTAGTTTGATGGTTTTGAGTCTTTGCCAAACATCCTACAAACCAATGTTTCAAAATAGAAGTCTCTGCCAATCAACCTGCAGACCACTGTTAGGCTGTGAAAAATCACAAAACAACAAACAACAAATGATCAAAATGTTAGAAAACTCTAAAAATTCTTGTTGTTAAAAGTCAGAACAACAAGAATTTGTGTGAGTGTCCTTATGTTCTGATAAGAGAATACATGGTAACCCATATGAGTTATGGTTCTCACTTGTAATTGCACAGTGAGAAAACTCATACGAGTGTGGACAAAAGAGTGTAAGGAATAGAAATACGAGGCTAAAAAATTATCAAAAATGTGAGGTCATAAATTAGATTTTCTGCACCACGGCAGACACTAGAAAAATTTGTGTGTGAAATGTGGACCTCTAAACAACATAGACACTTCAATAGGTCATTGCTTGATTAATCTAAGAAAACATTAAAACAATAAACAATAAATTAATCTAAATCGACCTTGCCTTCTAGTAGGCAGGAGTATGAGTTTGCTCTAAGATCATCACAAATCCAATGACTTGACATTGTCTAAATGAAGGATTTGAAAATGATACTAATCTATTGATGCAAGTACAAGAAATTTATCCAATGATTAGCTAAGTTGATTTTTTAACCCAAAAGAAAGTGTTCCTAGATTATAAATTCAAATACTTGAAACATGTAAAATATACTAAATGCTTGAATGCTTTAATTAAAATGATAAACAAAAACCTGCATAATAACTCTACTCAAATTCTTGGATCCTTTGTGATGAAATGAAGTCATCTTTTATAGAAAATCTCTGCCCAACCAATGATCGAGATTGAACTTCAAAGAATGGACAAGATTCAATTCAAAGAAGCACAATCCATGCGCAAACAAGGTCATTGGTTGAGAGGGTCAGTTAACTCAAAAGATTGATCAATCATTTGGGAAACTTCTAAAGCTGAAAGAGGAGTTAACTTATTCAGCTTTCAGTTAACTGGATTGTTTCCAAAATGAGGAGAAGAAGAGACTTAGTTAACTGAACAAGACTGATTTGTCTCTAATTTAATGTTCATTCAACTAAAATGATGACATAAAATACATTTTTGAATATTTAAATGATTTAAATGCACCTTTACTCAATTTATTAATATTAATTCCTTTTTGAATTTAATTGACAATTATCTATTTATTTAATCAACATACTAGGATATTAATTAAATAAATGACACAAGACTCATTTGCTAATATTTTAGGATTTAGGTATTAAATAATTAATCAAGTACGATGATAGATTAGGACCTAGGGTTTAGGTTAGATTTGACTAAACATGTTGAATTGCCTTTAGGTTTAGGACTTAGGGGATCAAGATTAGGGTTTTCTTGATGAGAGATCAAGATTAGGGGTCTAGAGTTTAGATGACCATTTTTAGGTCATTACAGTCTTGTGTATAACCAAAACTCCTATTTCATAATCGATAATCCATGGGTACATAACCAAAACTGTCGACAACCAACTGATATTGGCAGAGTGTCGGTATAGAGGTTTTGTCATCAATGACAACTAATTCTAGTACTTCCTTACATATTATAACAAAAATAGGATCATGCCTAGGGTAAACCCGCCCAACCAAATGTGTTCACACTGATGGTTTGACCCCACGATGAATACAACTCTTTTTGTACTACCTTGAAACTTTCCATTGAAACACTTGTGCATGAATACATAAATTGTTTCCTTGCAAAAATGACTCCAATTCTTCAAAAACTTAGACAGACTGTTATAGAGGGGCCTAACATGACCCTATAGGTTCAAACAGATTATGTGCAGGTGTCAAGGATCGCAAACACTGGTCTTTCAAAGTTTGACGATTTTGTGCACTTAGGGCACTTAAGGGACATTGTTAGTAGGGTATGGCACTGAGAGTTCCAATGTGTGGGGAGGCAAAATAGGATCATGCTTACTTTCCTAGGGTAAACCTGCCCAACTAAATGCATTTTCTCAGACAGTTCAACCCTACGATGAATAAAACTCTTTTTGTGCTACCTTGCAACTTCCCATTGAATGCATTAAACACTTTTTGCATGAACAAGAAAATTGTTGCCCTGCAAAAATGACTCCAAGTATTAGAAAAATAAGACAGGTTATTGTAGAGGGTCCTAACACAACCCTATAGGGAAAATGTGCAGGTGTCGCAGATTGCAAAAATTGGTCTGTCAAAGTTTAACAATTTTGTGCACTTAGGGCACTTAAGGGACATCGTCAGTAGGGTATGACATTGAGAGTTACGACACATGAGGAGGAAAAACATGATCATGCCTAGGGTAAACTTTCCCAACTAGATGCATTCGCACTAATGGTTCAACCCCACGATGAATACAACTCTTTTTATGCTACCTTGCAACTTTCCATTGAATGCATTTGACACTTTTTGCATGAACAGAAAAATTGTTGCCCCGCAAAAATGACTTTGAGTCTTTAAAAACTGAGACAGGTTATTATAGAGGGACCTAACATGACCCGATAGGTTTAAATGGACCATGCGCAGGTGTCAAGGATTGCAAAAACCGGTCTGTCAAAGTTTGAAAATTTTGTGCACTTAGGGCACTTAAGGGACATTATCGGTAGGGTATGGCATTGAAAGTTTTGACGTGTGGGGAGGAAAAAAGGATCATTCCTAGGGTAAAATTGCCCAACTGTATGAGTTTGTGTTGACGGTTTGACCCCATGATGAGCACAACTCTTTTTGTGCTACCTTGCAACTTTCTATTGAATGCATTTGACACTTTTTGCATGAACAAAAAAAATATTGCCCTACAAAAATAAGTTTGAATCTTCAAAAATCAAGATAGGTTATTGTAGAAGGGCCTAACATGACCCTATAGGTTCAAATGGATCATGTTTAGGTGTCATAGATTACAATAATGGTCTATCAAAGTTCGACAATTTTGTTCACTTAGGGCACTTAAGCAATATTGTTGGTAGGGTATGGTATCAAGAGTTTTGATGCGTTGGGAGGAAAAACATGTTCACTCCTAGAGTAAACCCGCCCAACTAGATGCATTCGCATTGACGGTTTGACCCCACAATGAACACAACTATTTTTGGGAAAAGTTGTGAAGGATGATGTAAACTATGTATGTTACGTGTGATAGCTATAAAATATATTATATATCAGTCATTTTTTGTTAATTTTATTTGATTTTAACATATAGTGATATATGTGTATCAATGAAAATTGAAAAACACCAAATATTATGGAAACACATATTGAAACACGTATGGAACAAAATTTTGAAACAAATATTTTCTAAACGCATTAAATGTTATTGAAACATAGTAACAATAAAACCCACATTAGAAAAACCATGTAATGATTCCATAAACATAATTACTACATTTAGTGCACCTAAGGAATAAATTATATCAAAGTATGTCCATATACAATATGACATAAATGTCACCCAGAACAAAGTTTTACAAAATGTGGCGTGTGTCATCTCAAAATATGTACAAAAATAACATGTGACAATTGAATGTGTCTATGACGCCCTAGGCTACTAATGGATCATCAAAATGCAGCTTCTTCGAGGCACTCTTCGGCTCTGAAGGATCTTGCACAAAACACAAATTTAAACCATAATTGTTATTATTTAAATTATAAATTATACTATAGTTAAAATTTCAAATTGAATTCTTGTATGTACCTCGACTCTACGTCTCCTAGTGTGATCAATAGTCCTCGAATATGTCATTGGCAGTGAAAGGATGTCGCCGAGACTGGGAACGCGAGCCTATATATGTTCACAAGCACAATTTAATAAATCATCCTATAATTTTTTCATTGATAGGAACCTAAATTTGCCAAGGTGGTGAATTAAATAAAGATTACATGTGTAGGTGTGCCTTCCTTTGGTAGTGTCGGTGCAGTCAACAAGGATGTAAATCCCTGCCGATGTACCTCCTTTGCACTTGGTATTACCTACAAGAATAAAATAATATCAAAATGTTAGTTAATATAGATTTAAAATAATGAAAATCAAAATGAAAAACATGTATAAAGTTCAAGAGTGTAAACAACTAAGTACACAATGATGACATATAACTGATTAAATGATTGACTATATTAAGTTGAAGATGATGCAAGACATTAAATTAGTTAATGGTTTGTATTGTCATTGATGTCAACTTGATATCATCTGTATGATCATGCCAAAGA